>LPNX011037143.1:847676-934007 GCA_001517045.1 Pseudotsuga menziesii | reverse complement strand
CTTGGTTCCATTTTCGTCGGTTTAACTAGTTCAATTCCATTAATTTTTTGAGATAAAGTAGGCTGACCCAAAGGCACTCTTAAAGTGCTTTGGGGAATTTTGTTATTCTAATTCATTCGCTGTCATTTAGCAGGTCTGACAGAGAAGAAAAGAATATGCTGTCCAAAGTGGCTGTTGGAGTGCTCAAATCCCCCCAGGGGGCTCTCTTTTGTCACATAATTTGTAATTGTTTTGCATAAACTGTAATATCTTGGTTTCATCCTGTATAAGGACCAAGAAAGATATTTTTTATCAGTGCTTTGATATTGTAATCTCTATAATAAAATCATCCTTTGAATAGGCTCTTTCGAGCCCATTCCCCATCCCCCCCTAGGGGGATTCGCGTCGGTGCCTTTTTTGTCTTTTCTGCTTATTTCCTTTTACTAGAATTTATCTGATTGATAGGGTAGTATATTTGATCTTGTTTTTAATTCCATATTCCATATATCATTTGCAAAAGTAGTCATAATACTTACCCCACGATTTCCCGAGTGACCCGCAAGGGGAAAGAGATTCGTGGTAGGATTAATCAGAAAACCACTTTTGTGTAGTTGTGTTATTTTCTCATCTTTTGTTTATCAGCATCTTAAAATTAACCCCTCCTTGATTCCCCGATTGAGATCCACTTGGATTGAAAGAGGTTCTTGGAGGCTTTTCTTTTTAAGCAAGAACACTCCTTTAAAACTTATTAAAATTTACAAGACTCCAGTGTGTATGCTCTGCACTTGGCTGCGGTTCGTCCGATCAGTCAAGCTGTATCAAAAGCATTTGGGTGACTAGCATAATTAGGACTCACCTTCCCCAATTAACAAACCATCAGGTGAAAATCCAACACCTCGATGAAACCTTTACAGTGGCAAAATACCCAAAGGAAGCGAGAACCTACTGAAAAGTGACCTCGGGGTGCCGATCTCTGTCACACCCTAACGGGTGCGTTACGAACATAGCCCCAGAGACTCCATTTCAGCCCACATATTCCTTGCGGGTAGCCGTATAGGCTTTGTTTTGGACATACTCCAAGTACTCTCGGGTATATTTGGAGTCCCCCTTAAGCCTAACTTAAACAACTCATACTCCAATTTTAACTTAAAACGTACCAAGATGCAATCACAAAACATTTATTCCAGACACATGCAAGCACACTGATCCTTTTTGACTCCATTATTAAGGCACTGGTCTTTTCTGCTTCATATTTATATTGTGTATCAACTGTGTGCTTTCGTGTGTATCTTCGTATCTTGTCATCTTGATTGTTTATAGTTAAAATATTCAAACTCCTAAATAACTGATTCAGTACAACATCATTACACTAAGAAATCATCCTTAGTAACTTAATAGGGTCTACCCCCCTTGGCTTCGTTAGGAGTTGAGCCTAAACGGAGGATTCAAGAACAAGGTGACAACCTTGACTCGAGACTTGCCCCCAAGGACACACCGAGTGGCTTGAAGATTTCTGCCACGTGATCCAGGTGTGTGAAAAGGTGGCAACACACCTCCACCACCGCCACCTTCCAATAGTGACAGTGATTCTGACATGGTTCACGAGTTAGCACACATTCCTCTATATGAGGGGGATGAGGAGCCCAGATGACACTGGTTCATCTGTGAGTCGACTTGGGAGGCTAACCAAGTTACAGATGACGACAGGTAGATGGCGCAGTTCGCTGGTGCCTTGAGGAAAAATGGCATTAAATTGGTACATGACCTTTTCTAAGAGAACACCTTGAACAACCAAATCCAAGATCACAGCGCAATTTCTATCATTTTTCAAAACTCCAGATGCAAAACATCTGGCAGCAAAGAAACTAAAAATGACATCGCAGAAGCTAGGAGAAACTATCCACGATTACGATAAATTATGGAAAGACCTTCTTATCCAATTGGACTATGTTATTGATGAACAATTATTAATCCAATGGTTTCTTGTAGGTTTATCACAGAAAATTCATCGACACATAAGTCTGGAGACATTCAATACTTACGAAGACGCGCTTACAAAATCTCTCCAAGTAGAAATGGATGAGGACATACCAGTATACTCCACTGATCACAGACTAGAAGAATAGCTTGAGAATGTACATAATTCATTAAAAGAATTAAACCTCAAAAATTAGGATATCTGGTGCACGAAGTGCTCGACGGCCGGACATTCCAAAGAAAACTGTCGCCAAAACATGAGCTGACAGGACGTTCGATTTGTGTAGACTAAATGTTTTTGCGACATTTGCCAAGAGCATGGATACCACTTGAAAAAATATTGTCCGTTCAACATGAAGAACTGAAAGGCATATTGGTGTGCAATTTGCGAAACTAAAAATCATAACATGGTTGACTGCCATCTGAATCTCAAAAATCGATAGAATTATCATGCAGTTTATCATACCAACGCAGTTGCACAAAGTAATGAGAAAAACCACACGACAAATGATCATAACAATCAAAGATACGAAGGTAGAAGATACGAGCACCGGTATGACAATCGAAGTGGAGGTTATGGAGGTCAAGGTCGATTCTCTAGGAATCGATACAAGCTACCACATCGACCAATCCAATGTTTTACATGTTATAAGGAGGGACATCGGCATGCAGACTGTCCATACAAGGACAAAACTGACCTCAATTTTTGTACTCATTGTAGAGTAGGGGATCACTTATTAGAGGATTTCCCTACCATGCTGGAAAAAATAAATAAAAAGAAAAATGTTAATGTCTTGTCGTGTGTGCAAAAAAATGATGTAATAAATATAAAGAATTTGCATATCGTAACCCGACAAGGGACAAAAACAGGAAACGATAACCCACGAATTAGCAAAATAAAAGAAAATAATGTCTACCCTGATCCAGTTAAAGAAAAACAAATATATAAAGAGGCAACAAACATATTTAAAGAATTTTCTCGATAAGAAGAAGCAAATGACAAACGACATAACACAATAAAAGAATTGATACAACTCATATAGAAAGATAACTCAGTATCTCAGTTCATCGACTTGCTATATGAAATAAAACATAACAACACTGGAAAACAAACAAAGAATATCTATAGTCTAAATAAAAAAAGATAAAAGTGATGCCGACACACTTGTCGACCTGGAAATTGAAGGATACCATGTCCGACAAGTCGTGCTTGACTTTGGATCACAAGTAAACATCATGACTCGTGACACTTGGGGAAAAACTAGGCAGACCTCGACTGTATGAGTCAGGTATATACCTGAAACTAGCCAACCAGGGCCTAATTGAACCTATTGGATTCTAGAAAAATGTCGACACAATGATAAAAGGAATATCGACCAAAGTCGACTTTGAAATTATTGACCCTAAGGAAGGATCTAGCTCCTTCCTGGCATTAGTAGGTCGACCTTGGGGAAGGAAGATGAAAGCGTCGATATCCCTAGATAAAGAAAGAATAAAATTAAAAGGAAATGGAAAAAAGGTCATTGTACCTATTCATCCATCCCAAGGAGAACCTTGGATAGAACCTATCGATGAAGAAGTTGATATCCGACAACTTTATCAGATACAAAATAATGTAGATTATACAGAACCTAATATCTATGGAGAACTTCATTTAGGTAACCAAGACTCAATCAGTTATAATTCAGACACAGAATTATATGATTTTGAAGTCAAGAACTACGAAACATAAGCAAGAGGGTGCTGGACTATCCAAAAAGTACATAAAAATCCCACCCGACAGTGCTTCATAGTGTCCATTGTCCCAAAAATATTTGAGAAAAAAATCAGGGAATATCCTACTTTAAAACCTACAAATGTAAATAATACACAAATACCAAGATACAAGGAAAGAGAATCACCAATCATGCACATAGAACAAGTGTCCAAAAATATTGGTGAACATGGTCGACTACAAAGTTTAGTAGAAACTTTTATAGGAAAAGCTACTAGATGGTGGGATACCCATCAGACAAGACTACAGACTTGGACATCAGCTTCAACTTACTTTGTCGAAAGGTTTGGAGGAAAGAAGCTAACCCAACAGGCTCAGATACCCATATTCACTCAAGGACAAAATCCAGAAGATCATATTAAGACATGTGAAAAAGAATGGAGAAGACTTGGATACAAGGATGAACGAGCATGGCCACACCCGTTTCCATCAACCCTCTCTGACTTACCAAAAAAATGGTATAAAATGGAAGAAGCTAGGGGTGAAACCTTCCTATGGCATGAACTCAGAGAAAATTTCATTAAAGATTTCAACTTTATACCACAAAATGAGAATTTGGTCGAAACAACAAAACAGATTAAAGAATTTATACAATCGACAGAAAAAAAACCCTTACAAGACAACCGATAGACAATGAACTATAACAATATACAAACCGAGACAATACCACACTCGACAAGACTACAGTTAGAAAATAAAAATACAGAAGGGAAAAGTTTTAGATGGAAATAAAACCATGTCAAAACAACCAAACCTATTCGCACAGTACTCAAAGTTGGAACCACCGACAAGGACGATACCGACCGAATGACTATAGCCGACTTCCCTGCCACATTCTCACAGTTTAAAGAAGGAAGTCGACCAATCAATGAAGCCAAAGCACCAGAATGGCTATATGCTAAAGTCAAGGCTAGAGATTTCGACATCTCAAATGATGACCGACCAAAAATGGAAAAGATTGGAGACTACTGGAGTGAAGAGCAGACAACAGAAATAGTGAACTTATTAAAAGAGTTCCAGGATGTATTTTCCAGAGATTATAAAGATCTCAAAGGTTTAGTCCATGAAATGGGTGAAATTAAAATTGACACTAAACCTGATGTTCGACCTGTGAAGAAAAGACCATATAAGCTAGCTCATAAATACAAAGAGATAGTTAAAAATGAGATTGATAACATGCTTGCAGCAGGCATCATCTACCCTATTGACTAATCAGAATGGGCAAGTCCAATGGTTGTTCAACCTAAGAAACATGATCTGACCAAACTAAGAATTTGTGTCGACTTCAGAGAACTAAATAAAGTGACACTAATAGACCCATTTCCAACTCCTTATGCAGATGAAATCCTAAATGAAGTTGCAGGACATGAATGCTACTCATTTATAGATGGATTCTCAGGTTATAACCAAGTACCAATAGCTAAAGAAGATCAGAAAAAGACAACCTTTGTATGTGAATTTGGCTCATTTGCTTATAAGGTTATGTCTTTTGGATTAAAGAATGCACCTGTAGTATTTTCTAGAATTGTTGTCAAAACATTTCAAGAATATATTTACAAAACCATGGCAGTATACTTTGATGATTGGACCATATACTCCATGTTAAAGGACCATTGCAAATGGATAAGAATCATGTTGGAAAGATGTTGACAAATTCAGCTATCCTTGAACATCAGGAAATGCATATTTGTGACCCCCATAGGGATATTATTAGGGCACATTGTCTGTAGAGAAGGTATTAAGGTCGACTTTGCAAAAATCAAAATTACTAGTGAACTCAAAACAAGTCAGAGTGTTACTAGGTCATACAGGCTATTATAGAAAATTCATAAGATACTACTCAGATATGACCTATGCACTAGAAGAACTATTAAGGGAAGATAAAGAGTTCAACTGGACAGAGAAATGCCAGTTATCATTTGAAAAACTAAAAAGAAAACTAGTCGAAGCACCAATCCTAAGGTTTCCAAATTGGTCGACTAAATTCCATGTCCACATCGACGCATCAGGTCTAGCAATAGGAGCAATCCTAACTCAGCCAGGAGATGATGGAATGGATTATCTTCTACTTTACAGTAGTAGAAAACTAAACAAAGCTGAAAGCAATTATTCGACGACAGAAAGAGAAGCATTAGGAATGGTCTTTGCATTACAAAAATATCGACATTATCTCCTAGCTAATGCATTTATCTTTTACACTGATCATCAGGCATTAAAATACCTTATGAATAAGCCTCTACACCATGGAAGAATTTTTCGATGGCTACTTCTATTCCAAGAATTTGAGTTTGAAGTCGTTGTCAGACTAGGTAAGTTAAATGTCGGTCCCGACCATTTATCTCGAATTGACACTGGAGAGGAACTAACAGGAGTCAAAGATGACTTACCAGATGCACATCTATTTCAGATAGAAGCATTCTCGACAGAGTTAGAGGAAATAGCTCAGTTTTTAGAAGATGGACAAGCACCAGAAGGCATGAGTACCAAAAAGAAACAGATCTTAGCCATGAAAGCTGCACCTTATAGTCTTATAAATGGATTCCTATACAAAATGGGATTAGATTACATCCTCATAAGGTGTGTACTGGAACATGAAAGAGACAACATTATGCATGAAGCACACTACGGACCTGCAGGAGGACATTTCCAAGCAGATGCAACTGTAAAGAAAATCCAACAATCATGGTTATGGTGGCCGACACTTCATAAAGATTGCAAAAATTTTGTAAGCAAATGTGACAGATGTCAACGACTAGGTCAACCCCTGCCTAGGAAAGAAATGCCTTTGATATTAGTAAACCCAAGTTTGACATTTGAAATTTGGTCCATAGACTTCATAGGACCATTTCCTATACCAGCAAAAAGAACAGGTGCAAGGTACATAATAACTGCAGTCGAATATGTAATCAAATGGGCAGAGGAAGAACCACTCGACACATGTTCCAGTGAGATAGCTACTAAGTTTATCTATGAGAATATCATCACCAGATTTGGATGTCCACTAACCCTAAGAAATGATCAGGGAACACACTTTATTAGTAGAACTATCAAAACCCTAACCGACCAGTTCCAAATCGATCATCGTCGGAGTATAGCATACCATCCTCAGTCGAATGGAGAAATTGAAGCAATTAATAAAACATTAAGAAAAGGACTAACCAAAATATGTAATGCTGATAAAGATGACTGGGATGAGAAGATACCTACAGTACTATGGGCATATAGAACAACATACAAACAATCAACTGACCAAACACCCTTTCGACTAGTTTATGGACAAGAAGCAGTAATTCCACTACTCTTCCAACAACAGACACCTATTATTGCATAAATTTTACATGTAGATGTCGAACAAGGAAGAAATAACCGACTATTAAAACTAAGTAAACTTGAAGAACACTGAATCATTGCGATACAACATCAAGAAATCTAGAAACAACAACGAAAGACATGGCATGACAGAAACATCAAAAACAAAAACTTGTCAGTAGGAGACCTTGCTTTACTATACAATAGTCGAGTAAAAGGAAAACCTAAAAAGTTACATACATAATGGATGGGACCCTATGTTGTCGAAGAGATACATAGCAATGGATCAGTCCGACTAAAGACGTTACAAGTCATAGTATTTTGGAAACTCGTTAATGGAGCCCGACTAAAACAAAACATATCTTAAAAAAAAATAAAAAAATAAAAAAATCATATAACGACCATAACGGTTAAACAAATGCTATAAAAATCTAAAAATCCAAAAAGAAAAATAATACCGTACACGCCCAAAACTATGACAGGAAATGACCATTTTCACCACCGACATCATGACCATCGACATAACGCCATCGACCATTCTCATAACTGACATTGATTAACGACCTTGATTGTCCCATCGCACAATCATGACCTCGAGCGCCGAAACCAATTCACCATTAACGCACACTCAAGTGTTCCTGCTGGAACATCACGTCCGCCATTAATACACCTCCCAATGAGAACATCCAACGCGTCCCCTATAAATACTGACCCACCAAAGGATCATTCACCGCAATTTAAACAGAGAGAGCATCAGAGCAACCAAATGACTGAAAAGCAAAAGCCCCTTAGTGAAACCGACCACCAAACCAACAAGATGGCACTAAAATAGACCAAAGCCTCAGCCAAGGCCAAAGAGTTACAGACTGCAAAAACACCATTAGTCAGGAGACTAAAGAAAATCAAGAATGCTAAGGTATAGGAGGGCTCATGGTAAAAACTATGGGCCTAGATAAAAGAGTGGGCTTACATCGACAAGAAGCCTACTCCAGCTGCAGAGAAAATACAACATAGTTCCATTGTAAACTATGCCAATGCGCTGCTCATGGCCAGCTTCGATGGCACAAAAGAAACAACTGTTAAATTTGTCATAAGCCGATACCACAACGGCCAGTTTTACTTCGACCGACCGGTCGACATCTAGGGAGAAGTCATTTCCAAGCTAACAGGGTCATCAAACAAAGGAGACCAGTACCAGTGGATATAAAAGAAGGACTGGTTGAAGAACTAACAGGGTCACCATCAGGAAAAAACTCGAAAGGGTTAATGATTAGTCAAATCACAACCTGAATGCCACATATTGTGGCCAAAATAATAGCTATAACACTCACCATGGCAGGTCGTGGAAGCGACCTCAAACTAGATATGCTAGAAGCAGTCGACACCATTGCGACTAATGGAAAGATATACATATGGGTCGAATATGTCACTGAAATGATTAAAACCATCTGTGAGAAATGCCAAAAGATGGGAGGAATTATCAGGTTTCCGTCCCTTATCTTATGGATAGTAATGTTCTATATTTGCCCTGAAGGAAATAAAACTTTTCAAGAACCGACAAAATTCCATATGTGGAGATTCAAACCCTTCTCCCAGAAAGGAACAATGACAGAAATTGCAAATGAAAAAGTGCTGTTGGAAAACTGGCTCCAGCAGCTAAAGGTCCACACGACCAGATGGAGGGTGCCTCAAAACATTCGATGAATTCCCACATCCAGTTAGAGCTCGACCATACAGCGGTATGGTACATGCAGGGTGCCAAATCAAATGCAAAGGCCCTCGACTATTACCCATTGGTTGAACAAATATTTCGGGAGCTGTCTCGAAAAGCTGGTACAAAATTACAAATACCATTGAAGGCAAAGGAAACCGACTTCTCAATCGAGGATCCATTAACATACCAAGAGAAGGAAGAGGATTATGAGCTCAACCTCTACATTAGTACTTTTGTGTTAGAGGAGACATCGGTCGAAACCACTGGTTGACTACAAATCATCATCAAACCTCCGACGACACAGAGGGAAGAAGCACAGGCAGAAGAAACACAAGAAGAGCAGCAGGTAACCAACCTGGCTGAAGAAAGTCTCATCTCGACCCAATAGCTAAGGGAAGAGACAGAAGCTGAAAACCCAGAATATGATATCACTAAGGAAATTATAAGAAAATTGTCGAAAGAGATATCAGTTGCAAGAAAGAGGAAAATAACACAACAACAACAACAAGGAAAAGGAAAGCGCAAGCTTATCATTGTAGAGTCATCAGACGATGAAGAAGAACTGGCAGCCACCGCCATCGACATAATAGAGGATGCCTCAGCAAATAAAGTGCCGGTGGAAACCCAATTCCAGAGATTTGTCGAGGTAGGAGCACTACAAGGTCGACCAAAGAAGGCCAAGATCACACACATGACGATGCCTAAAAATGTTGTAGATCTTGTGTCTACACCTCCACCCCCATCCTCGACAAAAGTAATAGAGGAGCTAGTACCAGAACAAATTTCAATAAGCCCACTTGACTTGTGCAAAAGTGCTATGTCGAAAGTTGTGAAAGAAAATTTTGACAGAGACAAAGACCTCCAGGCTTACATAGAAAAATTTCCGGAGATATTCACCAAGGTGCAAAATATCTCCACAAAATCACCCCTCTTTGAAGTCGGTGGATACCAACCTGGCCACGAAATCCATAGGCCAAGAACCTTTGCAACTATCACTTCAACCTTTGAGAGAAATCCTGACATGGAAGACGAAGTTTTCGCATGTCGAACCTCGACTATCACTCCGACTGTACCAGAACCACTCCTACCAGCCTCTGAACCGAATAGAGGTGAGGAATAAGAAAATGTTGAGGATATAAACAGAGAAATCAACCAACTGTTCTCCGACTCACCTCCTCAGACTGACAATCCACCACTCGACCACATTTCTGCCAACCCAATCACACCCGACCATTCACCAAGCCCATCGACACCACCACCACCACCCCCCGACTTAGAAGACCTAATCCAACTAGCTGCACTAGAACCAACCCCACCACAACCATCAGTACCAACAACATCCACTTATGGACCACCTGCATCTGAAAAACCAGAGGCAATAGTTATCCCACCGCCACAAACAAAAATACCATCAACCACTGTTGCATAGCAAACAAAAAATCTTGACTCAACTTTCGTAGGTACACAGATATCGAAACAAGCCGAAGCAGAGAAGCTCAAAAAGAAGAAAAAGAAGAAGGACCATCATGGACAGCCAACAATGGTCCACATCAATCTAGTTGGGTCGACCACTGCGGTCGATGCAACCAAACTGAGAGATCCAGAGCTAGAACAACTACTGAAAGCGCTAGCAGTTGAAGCAAAGACAAGGAACCAGCACAGACGTAAGGAACTAGAAAACAAGGAAAAAGAACAAGTTAAGTTCCTTAACAAGTGCAGGGACCTAGTCCAATCTATCATACCAGGACCAATAGAGGTCGACACCGACAAACTACTAGAAAGAGCTTATCAGCTGTTTGAAAGTGTGGTGTCGGTGCTCCAAGCATAGATTCAAGAAACAAAAGAAGAGCAGAAAGAAGAAACTGTTCGACTATTGATGGCGCAACACACAACCTTTTCCGAAGCCTAGAAAGTGTTGCAAGATCACATGGAGGAGTATGTAATCACCGAAGAAGTACTGAGAGACTGGCTTGCTTACTACGGACAAGTCTATCAGCACACCAGACAGACCTGATAAGGGATCCAAGCGCTTGAGAAGAGGAAAATCATAGACGAAGCACTCAGAAGCACAATTGAGGAACAAATAGTTCTGGAGACAGCTAAACTCCAGAAGCTTGAGCGGGAAGCACATCAGTGGGTGCATCAAGCCATTCCCAACTTGGAAAAAGTAGACATCATCTACCCGTAGATGAAACGACTCAGAGAGACAACAGAGGAAAAGGAGCATTTTATGGGTCCCGACATAGAGAGAATAGCTGAAATCTCCATTCCAGAGAAAATGTTGATTTTATCAAGTTTGACTAAACTCACCATCGACATACAAAAAATATTACAGAGTTGGACGGATTTCCAACATCACCTAGCAGTGACAACTCCAGCAATTGTCAAAGTCTGCGTACAGAAAAGACTGACCGTCAGACTTCACAGCCCATAAAGATCAAGCACAAAATAATGACTACTTAGAAATTTTTGTACCTCCTTGTTTCTTCAGGATGAAGAAACGTTTTGTTCGTGGGGGAGATGTTGGAGGAGCAATTCAGTATGCCGACTTGAACGATAGCCGACTTAGTCAATCAACTGACTAAGTCGGTCAACCGACTAACTAGAGATTAGGTCGGCCACCTAAGAGTCGTGTCGATTCACCGAACCGATAGGTAGTTATTTTGTAACTATTTTGTAATCATATATATTAGGCTGTTGAGCCAGATGAGAACTCGGTTCAGTTCTTTGTATTGTATGGACCCTCTTATGCTAATATAATTTGTTATTCTATCTATTTGTTCTTGTCTCTTGTCTTTGTTATGTATGTATGTTTTAGTATGTATTATTGGTAACCTTATGTGATCTGTGAGATTACAACACATCTTATCCTAGATCAAAGATGACCAAATACACATCATAGTCACTGATCTGGACATTCATTCTCATTTCCCTTCCTGTTTTCTTCTTATGCAAAGAATTCACGTCATGATCTTGTCGCACTTTCTCCTGTTGGTACAACAAACTCATGATCTATGCTAATGCATCAGGATATTTTTCTAGCGATAGACAACTTTATAAAAATGGTTGTAATGTACCAACCCTTCAAAACAATCCCAACACAACTGTTGAATCAAAATTAGGTGGCATTTCATAGATAGTAAAATTAGCCGTGTTTTTTTTTGAGTATGTCTCTTGCATCGAAGAAAGTTTCTTTCACAACATCGATGTCGAATTGTACCTTCTTTTGAGCCGCCAATCAGATATTTGGGAGTGGTTCTTCATCTCCCATCATAGCTCCTCCTCATTTTATGAATCCAACATCTGTGGTCTGAGCCTTGGGTTCCATCGATAGTTTTCCTATGTTGGGTCCTTGATTCTAATTTTGAGTCTGGTTCACATTCTGGTTCGGTTGTGTTTGTGGCTGGTTCTTGGCTTTCCACTTTGTAGCCAACTACAAGAATTCTTTGACATTGTGATCTATGACACTACAATAAGTACATTAAGATGGTAGATTCAGATAGTCCCTCTGGTAATGTCCCAAAACTACACAATTATAACACGTCACTGGTCCTTGACCTCGTCCCATAGCACCTCCATGATCGTAGCCTCCATTTCGACCTCTGCAAAATCCTCCTTGTGGTTGATACTACGGTTGGTTAAACTACTACTGCTGGTTAGGCTACAATTGAGCATATCGTGGTTCATTATACCATGGCTAAGTATACTATGACTGCTACTAATTATACTACATTTAGTTGTATTGTGATTGCAGCAGAGAAAACTGTGGTTGTTGTTGCACGAACTGTGGTTGTTGCTGAGTTTTAGGTCTTTCTTCCGATCGGTGTTCTTCTCCTTTCATAAAATACGTATCCATCATTCTTTCTTGGAGCAGGTCGTATGCTCTGCAATCCTTTTCTTCATGGCCAACCGATCGAAATAAGTTTCAAAACAGATTTTACGGCTTTGACACAACCTTATTAAGGTACACACATTCCTCATACTGATGTCCTCTACTCTAACATATCCGACACCATGGAAGACCACCTTGAATCAGTGGATAAGGGGCTCCATTATGTAATTGTTCCTGGAAGTACAGACATTGATCCTTATGATGTCCTTCTGTATGACATCGACTACACCACACTTCTTTGGGGACTTCTTTTCCCTTCTTGATATCATGCAACTGGATAGTAAGATTCAGTAATTGCGATTGGATCTGGTTCATACCAACTCCCGTTCCACCAACTAGGGAATCTTTCAAATTCATTGCAATTTCTAGAGCCTTGGTCTATGACGCAATATTCTGTTGCATTAATGGCATCCAAATGTGTGGCACCAAAGCTGCGATGAACCATTCTTTGTGTTGCACATCTCTCATCTCGAAGATGAACTTGGCCATCAACGTCTTGAAATGCTGATCAAAATCCCATACCGACTCATTCAGATATTATTTTATTTCTTTCAACTAGGTAATGTATTGCGACTCGGATTTGGGATTTTTGAATTCCTTAATTAGTCTGGTCCTAATCTATACTAGTGTCTTCTATCGATGCCTTGTCAGAACTTGTACAAAATTCATGTACCAATCCAATGCTTGGCCTCTAAAATTTGTCGCTAGTTGTCCTTTCTTGATATCTTCATCTTTGAATTGTTTTATAGTCCATACTTCTTTGTAGAGAAACCAATACTGTTCAGGGTCTTCCGTACTGTTCCCATGGAAAAAGGGTAGTTTTACGTCATCTCCCGCCATTCTGGGTCTTCTTCTGATATTCATTGATCCACTACTATTACTCCTGTGGTGACACCCAAGGAATTCTTGCGATGATATGGTGTTTCTTCCTAAATTTGGCACAGTGCACAGAGGCGTAGGTATGTTGTTTCTTTGGGTTGGCCCTTCCTTGGGCTCGGGTGTATCCTGGTTGTCTCCTTCATTACTGTAGGGTCCATTAGCAGAAATTTCAACTCAAAATGGGCCTCCTATGGAAAATTAATAAAATAATAGTTAAAATAATAAAATAATATTTATTAATTTTGGAGGAAGAAAAGAAAAACTACTTTTTTGTTTGTATTTTTGATATATCTCCCTGTTATTTTACTCAAATTTTGATCGAGATAGCTTGTTGGACGGGGAATTAAATTCCGCATCCAACGAGCTATCCCAATCAAAATTTGAGTAAACACACAGGGAGATATGTCGAAAATACAAACAAAAAGTAGTTTTTTTTATGATACCTATCCCCAAATTTATATTAAAAAATTGTTTAATAGGTGCTCCCTTTTTGAATTTTAAAGAATTTTGATTTGCTAATACATTATGACATGGAATTTGTATTATTTTTGGAAGGCCCATTTTAAATTGAAATTTCCTCTAATGTCTTAGTCCCTTGTGGTATCCTCTCGTAGTTTCTTGTTCCAGTCGCACCAAGAATCTCCTCAGTACTCCACATATTATCTTGCCGAAACCTCACCCCACTTTGTAGAAGACCACACTTTTCCTTGAATTCCCTCATAGTCTCATCGTAACTCCCCTCCATTTACCCTGTATCATTCCATCCAAACCTCATCTTTGCGGCACCCGTAACTCCGCACACCAAATATTTACTCTTCGGATTTCATATTCAATATTCCTTTTTCACATATTAGCATCTTAATCCACAGTTGCAAGGACAATAGAAACATCCCTCTTGGCCCCTAGAAGAATTCCCTCTCTGTGTCGCTATAGGATTTGACTGCGTTGAAAACAAACTCAGTGATATATCCTTCCAAAATGTTATCGATCCACACTTCGATAGATTTTGATGCTTTGTTATTTACCCTTTGTAGCCACTGGATCGGTTCAGGGGTCTAATGATTAGGTTCTCCTCCTTGGGAGTTCCTTTTCTGGAATGTAAGCTGCACCAACCACTCGTACATAATTATTGGAAACTCAACGAATAAAATTTCATGAATATCATAGTAGATATATCTTCCCAACCACTCTTCTAATGATAGTTTTAAGTTATGGTTTTCTTTTGATGCAAACTATCGAGCCTTCTGATCAAACCAGTCCTAGATCTCCAGTTTCATTGGATGCCACAACATGTCCTCTTCTTCCTCGCACTATGGTCCTGGAAATAGAACCATTTGTTGACACAACTCAATTGAAAGGGGTTCACTGTCGACACCCTTCAATGCAATATCCCTAAAAACCGACCCAAATAGGTTCTACACTATCCAACAACACCTACGAAGCAGGTGCAGTCTCACTTGAGATGATTGAGGGAGAGCTGTAGGCACCATGTTTCCGCAGAAGGAAGAGTACTTGCGCACTGCGTCTCAGTCTGTCGCAACAATTAAGAATATATATAATAAAGTATTCGGGGAAATGGAATATAATAATCAGGGAACTGGAATATAATAATATATAACAATTAAGAAACCTGAAAAAATTGAGAATGGGGAAAATAACAATATGCTCCTAAATAACATCTACTAGGAACTATGTGAAATCAAGCTGTATGCTTGATTCAACTATGCTACTGATTTCAAGGAGTAGAACAAGAAATAACTCACCTATTAGTTGATCACATGTAAATGCAAAAAATTTACAAATGAGGGAGATTGAAATTCTACGTAGTTCGGTGAAGATACACTAGTAAAAAATGAGGAATTAGTGACTACGTGACTAAAAAATTTGGCCATCACAGGTTTTTCAAGTGATTTAGTACTAAATATGAGCAATTTTGATTGACCCAACTATAAATGACTAAATTCAGCGACTAATTTAGTCACGATTTAATAGATATGACTAGATAATAAGTGTCAGAGTTAAAAATGACTAACATAAACGACCAATTTAGTCACGCCATAAAAAATGACTATCTAGAAGAATATGGATTAGTGATTTATGTTAGTCATTTTGAATTATGTCATGGAAAATTGCAATTGTGAAAATGAAGTGTAAATTTTGTGTACCTTTTATCTCTGACCATGTGTAGGTTAACAATTCTGAATCTAAAATGGAATTTGTGGGGTTAGGAATATCTAGTGTTTTTCCTAGGTGGTCGAGATAGTGTTAGAGTTTTGTGGATTATTGCAGACGATGTGCTAATTTAGACATTCATATTAATTTCCAGATATAATATATTTGGGATCACAAATACCAGATGATATATATGTTGGAAAAACCTTTTTTTTGTAATGGTTCCATGCACCTCGATATTCAAATATCCAACAAAGCAATTACATAGAATTTCTCTTAACCATCTATATCCTTGCAGCACCATTGAAGCAAACCATTAAGCGCCAATGGAAAATTAGGTTCCTACAATTACGAATTAGGTTGAACCAGTACCATATAGATACCTAGAAGAATCATAGCTTGTTGTTGATCCTTCAATGTAAGAGTCCCAAATCCCATACTGAGGTGCTTTTCTAACTTCAATATAGCTATCATGATCTGTGACCGTTCAACTAGCTGCACCAAGCGACACAACTTCACCAGGATAAGTTCCTTTAAATGTCATAGAAGTTGATCAATTAATTGAACCGATGGAAGCACCAAGAAAAATATTTTAACAAATCGAAGACTCAATTATAAAATGGGGTGTTGACACAGAACCAGTCTCATATCCATATGCAGTAAAGGTAGAGGCCCAACCCCATCTCAGATTTTCATTTAAATATTTTTATTCCTCGACCTCTTACAGGGCTTACCTCACATAATATAATACATATAATGTAGTGATGACCTCTCCTTATCACTATCAAGTTAAACCTCCTTTCTGCATTAGTGGCCAGGTAAATTTTGCATTTGACGTCACCTCCAACCTTATTCACGATGTGCACAACTCTTCTCGGCCAACGTCCTAGATCCAAGTTTATTATATATACTACTATAACAAAAATACCATTAACACACATATTATATAATAATAAAACAAATGTTATATTTATATAATTAAACAAAACAAATTATATTTTATATTTATCCTATTTTATAAAACTAAACAAGTTTTATAATAATTATTAAAAAAATATATAATATATAACAAATTAACATAATTTATATAATAATAATAAAAATAAAACACATATATGAAAATATAACTAAAACAAAAAATCTATATGCAAATGCAGCTCTCGACCCAACAACTCTCGAACCACCTCTATTTGACGACATTCATGGCCGATTTTCCTGAACCCATGGAGATTTCATCCTCCAATTTCATCAATTCCGTGGATGACTACTGAACTAGCCCGTTGGCACCAAATAACCTATCCAAGCAGACCGTTGGATGGAGGAGAGGAGGGTTTGGTGGGTTATGAGGGGCAAGTATTGTGATTTGGGTGGCATTTTTAGCCATTTATTAGGCCACCTTCGATACCTATTAAGAATATTATAATGGATATTCACCATTATTAAGGGTTTATTATATTGGTATTTAATTTCCATCCCTACCATGGATAAAAGCATTAGAGAGAACCTAGAGTCTCTTGAAGAGGCGGGCCACGAATTCTGCAGCTCTAGAGTCAAAATCACCTTCTTCCCTTAGAAAATCAGAGGTAATTTTCTTGGTTTACTGTGAATTGATAAATTTTTCTTGATAATATTAGTTATAATACTAAAGCATAGGTAGCTAGGTTAAAATAATTAGTAAGTTTCTTGGTTTACTATGAATTTTTAACTTTTTCCTGATAATATTGGTTATAATACTGAATCTTAAGTAGGTAGGTTAAAATCGTAGGTATGTTTCTTGGTTTATTGTGAATTTTTAACTTTTTACAGATAATATTGGTTTTAATACTGAAGCTTAGGTAGGTAGGTTAAAATAATGGGTAAGTTTCTTCATTTACTGTGATTTTTTAACATTTCCATGATAATATTGGTTATAATACTGAAGCGTAGGTATGTAGGTTAAGGTAGGTAGGTAGGGTTTTTTGAAAATGTTGAAGTGAAGTTAGTGTAACGCCATTCCATCCTAGGACAAATTAACAAATGTAAATGGCAAGCAACTTTGTTTCCTGATCTTCTCTTCAATCCTCAATCCCATTAGTCTTGCGTTACATTCATATGTTTAAGTTCTTATTACCATTCGTAGTGTTACCATACTAGTGTCAACTAGTACTTACAAACTGGTCTGAACAAGTCCTTACTAGTATAATTCAGACCATAGGAGTTTAATGGTCCATACAAACCATCAAATTTCCTTTCATGAGATGCTGCATATTTGTTTCCTTTCATTTTAGTGCCCTCTACCCACAATTGGTCTCTTCATAACTCTTGCATAAAATGGAAGCTTGGTTCACTCACCTAGAATTAGAGCTTTGGATAGCCTTGCTGAATGTTTCGGGCAAGGTTTCCATCCAACAAATAAAATGATGGTTTATTACATTCCGACACTAATATGTTTTTGTGATGGATGATGTGAATGGGTATCTCTCTCAGATGCAATGCCTTGTATATAATACGTCTTTGGATGGATGTTGTTGACCCAAACAACCAACTTAGAAACATGGGCTACCATTTACTTCAGGATGGATGGAAAAATGACTTTATATGTATATGTATGTCTTTGGATGGTATCTACCCCTCTCTAATATCATTTAGTGGATAGCCAATATCAATGAAAAACTAGTCTTTCTAATTCTGTATCTCTTTCGCTCTCATCTTAATCATTACATAGTCAATATTTTGCATTAAAGGAGGAGGAGTTTGTTCAATCCATATGTTGATGTATTTATAACTTCGGAATGTATTCACTTGTATATTTTATATATTGAATTTCATTGTTCCCTAATGTTCCTATCAAGAGAATCATTAATGTAATCAAGTCATGTAAAGTCATAGATATTAAACCTCCTTTGTAAGTCAGGGGAAAAGTCCCCACAGTTGAGGGACACTAGGGTTATTAGAATCTCCTAGAGAAGTCATCCATGGTAAGTAATTATCAAGTTAGAAACTAGTATAAATAGAGAGTGATCCTCTATATTTGAGACACACACTCACCCAACTATAATGCATAGGTGAGAGAAGAGGAGCTCACAAAAGTGATAGAGAGAACAACTGTTGGAGATCATCTTTCTGTCTTTGGGTTCTACTATAGCCATTGGTGCTCATTCTATATTTGAGGAAGTTGCGGGGTTTTCTCCTTTATGGTTTCCTTGAGGAAAAATATTTGTGTCTATTGTCCCTTGTGATTGATTGTTGTGCATGTTATTCTCTCAGATAACATCCTAAGATCATATTGTCTAAATGATAAAAATATAACATGGTATCAGAGCTAAGCTAAGAAGAAGACACTATGCAGCTGCAGAAGCTAGGGATTCTTAATTTTTGGGTTTCTCTCCACAGATCATTAGCAAAAGGAGGCTAGGATAACTCTCCATTGAAGGGCACATCTTTCTGTCGAAGCAGAATTTGATTCCAGGCATTTTCAGTTTTTGACCTGTCAGTGCTGCGGGAAACTAGGTATTTTCACAAAAGAAGAATTTTTGAGTGAGCCCAGCATAGGATTTATCTCCTCCTCAAAATCGAAATTTAGAGACCAAGATCAAATTTTTTTTTTGGGTAAAACTAAGGGAAAGTCAAACCCTAATTTGACCTGGACCTGAAAACCCTAAAATACTAAAACTAGTATTTTTGGTACATTCGCTATATCTAGAGATTGGAGAAGGATCATGAGCCAACAAGTTTACAGGATGAAGATAAATTCTTGATGTACCCTGTGTAAAGGTTTCGGCCTCATGTTCACTATATTCTGGGAGATATGGTTCCTCCAAATCAGGGTTGCAGCCTCTCCCAGGATTTATCCCTAAACATGACACCAAGGGAGAATTGCTATATCTAGGGATATAAAGGTCCAAATTAAATTTAGAAATATTTTCCAAATAGGGAAAAAAAATTATTGTCTTTGGTAAAAGTTTGAGACTCTAAAGGTGAAACAGTGACACGTGGAAGTCTGTACAAGTTTGCTATGCTGAACAGTCCTGAAAAAAGTCACCTTAGGAAAAATATCATAAGTCCCAATTGGTGAAAGGAATTCTTCTCAAACTTGTGGCGTTGAAACAAGGACATACGAGGCTACCTCAATACAAAATTTTAGACATACGGGATTAGTACCTGTGGAGATAACTTAAAAATAATATCAGACATTTCTACAGAAGGAATTGAAGAAAACTAGGGTATTAGATATTTTGCAGTTCTCTTCACAGTTTTGGGAAAATGAGTATGCTTCTCAGCTTGCCTTCAAGAGGCACATATGTCTATTCAATCATATCAGAAAGATTCCAGTTTTTTATAATTAGGGTTTCTATGACAAGCCCTAGATTAGCCAGATCTAGAACTAGGACGAACACCTCATTTAAGATCCGGAACTGGGTAAGATCTAATCTTTTGCTATTTACATTTGAAAGTCTCATTTAAAAATAGCATATCACACCATCTTGATGAAAATCTTGGTGAAGCTGAAAATTTTCGAGAATGGAAGCATAGGATTTCACTGGTTCTTGAAGAAAATGAATTGGACACCTACATAAGTGGAGAGGTTCCATTTCCAGAAGGAGATGGGGCTAAATCCTTACACAAGAAGAACTTGGTCAATGCCAAGATGATTATTGCTGATTCTATCAAGGATCACCTTATACCACAAGCGTCTTCCATAAAGACACCTAAATAAATGTTTGATTCCTTGACCAAGCTATTTGAAGGGAAGAATATAAATCGAAAGAAGTAGAGGAACTCTGTGATCCTTGAAGAAATTGACTTAGATCAATATTTTAGTAAAGAAGTTATAAGAGACAGAGGGAGATGAGGCTAAGGATAGAGGAAAGAGAATCACTGCAGATTCTATTAAAGATCATTTAATTCCTCATGTAGACACCAAAAGGAAGTGTTCGATGCTTTGATGAAGCTATCGAAGAGGAATAAGATATTGTTATAACCACCTTGAATGGACTCCCAGGATCATGGGATTCTTTCATTTGAGGAACGTGTGCCAGAAGGAAGTGATTGACTTTAGAATAATTTGGGAAGAGTGCACACAAGAATAAGCTCAAATCATAATAAGAGAAGAGAAAATGGGAGCAACTGAAGATCAAGCTCTGACGATCCAAAGAAGATCCCTCATCGATGAGGAATATGAAGGACTCAACTCTTGAAGAACCTCTTATCCATTTTAGCATTTGGATAAGAAATGATGCTGTTATGAATGCAGAAGATGATGAAGCTGAAGGATCAAGAAGGAGTCTACGCATGAGACAAATAAAGATAAGTATTCAATTCTCATTTTCATGATACTGTTTGGTTATGCATTTGTTTATATTCAGTTGATGTGTTATGCATGATAAAATGTTTTCATTAATGACATTATCCTACTAATATGCATGTGATGGGTAAGTAGCTCACGGTGCTATAAAACTCTCCATTGCTACTTATATAGAATGAAACCTCTTTGCTAACATATTGGATTAGTGCACAATCTCAATGATGCCATGGTAGAGATGGAAGACATCTAGAAGGTTTCCGTGATATATGGATGAATGTTGTATTGGATAAAATAGTTGCATGATTAAATATTTATGCATAAGAATTTACCATTATGAATATGCCTTATGAAATGTTTCTAACCATACAACTGGTGCATTTGACTTATAGGAAAGATCACATGCAATCGCCTACAAGAAAAGAAGGATGTGACTTGTTCCAAAGAACAAGTGACAACAATTTGAGAAATAATCCAAGATGAAGAATAATATGACGATACTTTCAAAGAAAGAAGAGGTATAAGATACAATGCAGTTATGTGACACTATTGAGCGATATAATTGATGCAGAACCTTCCAGCTGTGAATAAGTATCCAAGAAGAAAGGGATGGAGAGTACCAGTTCAAGAAGAATGATGTCTAGGATGCGGTATCTGTAAGTTCTAGCATGTAGTAGATGGAAACATCACGGGATACAAGGAAACATTCGTAGCACGAGGCTTCTCACAGAAAGAAGGAATAGACTATGAAGAGACATTTGCAGCCACTGGAAGTCGAGACACATGATAGGAAGACTCATATGTGAAAATTAAATAAGGCCTTGTATGATCTCAGAAGACACCCATGGGATAACACATACATGAGGAGATTGAATATCACCTAGAGTGATGAATATATTAACCTTTGCTACAAGGTTGAAGATGGAAGATGATAGAGGATGAAAAGCTCACAGATGGGTGTGAGAAGAAATTTTGAAAAGGTTTAAGATAGAGAATCTTGGTATCCAGTGACCCTATATGGATACATAGAATATCAGTAGCAGATGAAGCTACTCGTCACTCTAGTACAGAATGTTTCAATGCATAGAGTATGAAAGGAAGAGGGAGAATGATGGTCCTCTTCAGAGGGAGTGACTGCAAAATATCTTGAGGTTCAACATGATACGACAGGATGGACAACTTACTGATGGGTCTAGGATTTAATGAGAGTAAAGAGGATTCCAACCTTTACTTCAAAGTTGAAGGTGGAATACCGATGATTCTCCTATTATATGTCGATGACTTGTTCCTAATAGTTCCTAATAGAAAAGAGGAACTCATTAAAGTTGCAAGAAGGAGACTTGCTACTGAGTTTGAGATGAAGGAATTGGATATGATGCACTACTTTCTAGGCATGGAGGTGTGGCGGAATGTGGATGAACTCTCCCTAGGACAAGGGAAGTATGCAGTGTATATCCTGAAGAGGTTCAGGATGATGGACTGCAAGGACATGGCCACACCTATGGCATCAAACTTGAAGCTATTGAGTGATGCTTCATCAGATTCAGTTGATTCCACAATGTATCGTCAGATGATTGGATCCTTGATGTATTTGACGAATATGAGATCAAACATTTTCTTTGTTGTGAACACATTGAGCTAGTTCCTGACGGATCCAAGACATGTTCACCTAATGGTTGCAAAGCATGCAGTGAGGTACCTAAAGGGTACAGTTGACTATGGGATCAACTATGAAGTGAATCAGAAGATTAACCTAGAGGGTTATGTGGATTTAGATAAGGAAGTGCTATTGATAGGAAGAGCACTTTAGGGTGCTGCTTCAGTATGGGATTAGGTGTGATCTCTTGGTTTATAAGGAAGGCTTCCTACATGGCGCTAAGTACAACCGAGGAAAAATATGTTGCCACTTGCTCAACTACTTGGGAGAGAGGAGCAGTGAAGCTCCAGTTTGTGATCTAGATCGATATCTCTTGAAAGAGGGAGTTCTAGCAAAGAGTGTGAGACAAGTTGTCTGATCATAAAATCCTGTCAAATCTCGTAGGTCACTCAGACGTAAACGGTCCTGTAGGTTGTCCTCGGATGTAATCAGTCCTAGCGAAGCTCGTAGGTCATCCTTGGACGTAATCAGCCCTGATGTGATTCTATGCTAGAAATGGTCAGAGTGAATTTTGAGTACTCCAGAAGAGAAGCTTGGTGTTCACCAGATCGAGGTTCCTTCCAAGGGGAAGTGATTAGTTTGTGAGCCTTTTTGACATGGTGGCAAGATTGGTTCCTCCCATGGTCATATGTAAGTGCTGGGCCTTTCTGACATGGTGGTAGGATTGGTTCCTCCCATGGTCATATGTAAGTGTTGTGCCTTTCTGACATGGTGGTGGGATTGGTTCCTCCCATGGTAAGATGTAAGTGCTATGCCCTTCTGACATGCTGGTAGGATTGGTTCCTCCCATGGTCAAATATAAGTGCTGATATCTGTATCCAGCATGAAAAAGGGATGGCTATGTAGAAGTACATCCAACATGAAAAAGGGCTGGCTCTATAGACCTACATCCAACATGAAAAAGGGCTAGATCTGTAGAAGTACATCTAGAATGAAAAAGGGCTGGCTCTGTAGACCTACATCCAGCATGAAAAAGGGATGGATCTATAGAAGTACATCCAACATGAAAAAGGGATAGCTCTATAGACCTACATCCAACATGAAAAAGGGCTGGCTCTATAGAAGTACATCCATCATGAAAAAGGGCTGGCTCTTTAGACCTACATCCAACATGAAAAAGGGCTGGCTCTGCAGAAGTACATCCAACATGAAAAAGGGTTGGCTCTGTAGACCTACATCTAGCATGAAAATGGGATGGCTCTGTAGAAGTACATCTGACATGAAAAAGGGATGGCTCTATAGACCTACATCCAACATGAAAAAGGGCTGGCTCTGTAGAGGTACATCCAACATGAAAAAGGTTTGGCTCTGTATACTTACATCCATCATGAAAAAGGGTTGGATTTGTAGAGGTACATCCAACATGAAAAATGGATGGCTATGTAGACCTACATCCAACATGAAAAAGGGATGGCTCTGTAGAGGTACATCCAACATGAAAAAGGGATGGCTCTGTAGAACTACATCCATCATGAAAAAGGGTTGGCTCTGTAGAAGCACATCCAACATGAAAAAGGGCTGGCTCTGTAGTAGAAATCCTTATGAGAGGCAAGGTGCTGCATCCAGTATGAAAAAGGACTGGATCTGTAGGAGAATTCCTTGCAAGAGCAAGGCAGTACATCCAACATGAAAAAGGGATGGCTCTGTTGATGAAGACCTACATGGACACTAGGCCTACAACCAGCATGAAAAAGGGATGGCTCTGTAGAACTTCCTTTGATGAGAAGAATTGAGAGATAACACCATTTGCTTAAGATAGCCGAAGCAATGATGATCTAGTGATGATGATCTAATGATGATCCGACTTTGATGATGATCCAGCTTTGATGAATGATCCAGTGATGAAGACTTGTGCTGATGAATTGTGTCAAGAGAAAAGCTTCCTAGTTAAGAGGGAGTGTTGATGTATTTGTAACTTCAGAATGTATTCACTTGTATATTTTATATATTGTATTTCATTGGTCCCCGATGTTCCTATCGGGAGAATCATTAATGTAATCAATTCATGTAAAGCCATAGAGATTAACCCTCATTTGTAAGTCGGGGACAAAGTCCCCACAATTGAGGGGCACTAGTGTTATTAGGCTCTCCTAGAGAAGTCGGCCTTGGTAAGTAATTGTCAATTCAGAAACTGGTATAAATAGAGAGCGGGCCTCTCTATTTGAGACACACACTCACCTAGCTATAACACATAGGTGAGAGAAGAGGAGCTCGCACAAGTGAGAGAGAGAACAACTGTTGGAGGTCATCTTTTTGTCTTTGGGTTTTACTGCTACCAATGGTGCTCATTCTGTCTCTGAGGAAGTTGTGGGGTTTTCTCCTTTATGGTTTCCCCTAGGAAAAATCTGTGTCTATTGTCTCTTGTGATTGATTGCTGTGCATGTTATTCTCTCAGATAAGATCCTAAGATCATATTGTCTAAATGATAAAAATATAACACCATATATAGTGATATTATTCCTCAGGATTGATGGTTATATGAATGTATACAATGGAATGGATACAATAGTTGATTAATCTCCTTATGCCTTCAAATTTTTTATTTGATCCAATGGCTGGCGTGTTTACGGTCCATAACTAGTTATAGCATGTAGCTTGTGATAGAGGGGGTGGATTCCATAGCTAGTTAGAACATATGGAAATATTTAACTCGGTTGATGTTAGTATGTCAATCCCATGGTGCGTTCCCTCCTGAGAGTGTGTAGTGCATAGTGCATATTTTTTTCATTGAATGAGAAACATATAAAACATGAAAATTCCTAAAATATGCTAAGTACCCATCCCTTTGTACATTAGTAGTTTAGGATGTTTTTCTCCCCTGGTAATCAGTACGTCAACCATTGGATCTATGATGGGTTGGCCATCCCCTTTTGAGGATGGTATCCAGACATCAGATATCATATTATATTTTTAGAAATGGTCTTCTTTGTACCATTTTGCTATTTCAAGGGACCTTTGTCTTCCCATTTATTAACATTGATGTTTATTAGTTGTTTGCTTCTCTTGGACCCACAATATAATGCATTAATAGTTTATGTAGCTCTATGTTTGGTTGCATAATGAATATAACATTTATGTTTTATATTGAATTGGACTAGTCACCATAGTGAATACAATTGTATGACTTAGTTGGGTGTTTTAAAATTTAAAATGACTTTTTTTATAATTTAATTTAAAATGCCCGTTTTATTTTAATGTTTTAGTGTTTTTTGGCCTGTTGGAAGCATGTGGAGGATTCCATCATGGCCTACATGCCTGTAGAAAGTCCGTCGTGGATTCCTACAGGCCTCTAGGCCATGATAGAAACCAACATACGCTGCCAAAAGTCTAAAAAGCACAAAAAATTAAAATAAAAAAATAATTTATTTTATGTTTATTTTGATTTTTTGTGTTTTTTGTTCTTTTGGAAGCGTGTGGAGGTTTCCATCATGACGTACTATCCTATAGGTTCCCCCATTTATTTTCCTTTATGTGTAGAGGCCAACCAACCTGTAGGTTTCTCGTTACTATCATCTCATTGCCATTGTTCATGTCATCAACTCAATCTGCTTAAGGTCACCATCATCAAATGACCATGTATTCAAAGATATGTCAGTCATATAGGGTCTTCTAAAGTCCACCAAGTTATCCACAATATGATTTCTAACATGGATTTGTCACACCAGTAACTTGATTGTAGACTCGAACTAGGTGGAAAATAGTCGATTCCCTAGTCTACCTTCTGCAAGTCTATAACAACTCTGACAAAGGTTATATCTTCACCTTGACAACATTGGACTACTACTTGTATCCAAAAAAAAAGGATCAACCCATCGTTGTTGTATTAACACAATGGAAAAGAGCTTCAACAAATATCCGCTGCTTGGATCCTTCAATGTACTGTAGCCACCAAAATCAAACTCAAGAATAAAAAAACTTTAACTATATCTACTGCAAACCAAAGATGATTTTAGGGGAGAATTATAGCCCATAGGTGAATTTTAAGGAGTGGCCAAAAAAAGGTTGGCGAATTTTTAATATTAAAATGTTTTTTTAAAATTTAATAAATCAGCCCATTTTTTATTATATATTTAATTTCCCCAAATTAAATAGCATGCGCGGTTAAACTGTGAAAATTCGTAAAATGGAATTTATCCCATCCGTCGATCAGGAAAATATTGACATTCTCCCGGATTTCTTCGGTAATGGAGGTTAAATCGCCAGAAATTTCCATTTTTGGAGGAGAAACAAAGATGGTTCGCCCAGATTTATGGTTGATAGGTTAAAATTTTTGGTATTTAACCCATGATTTATGGATCTTTGGGTAAACTGGTCAAATTTCATCCTTGATTTGGGAAATGGTTAAAATGGACTTTGTTCGCCCTCGAATTTGGTTTGTGGAGAAATTTTACCTTCCCATATTTTACCAAATCATCCTACATTTGTCGATTTGGTACACATTTGAGAAAAACGCGGAGATTTAGTGGTTTTTGTACTTGATTTGGTCCAGAATCCATATTTGGGGAAGTTTTTACCTATATAATACCACAAGAGTTAGAGCTCAGCGTACAGCTTGATTTCATGCAAATTGTGTTTTTACAGTGGATTCGAGGAAAACAATTTCACAACGTCTGACTCCTGAGTGGAAGATCTCTGCATTTGTTCAAGGTTATTTCTATTTGCAGACTTTACAGGTTAGTTTCTTCTTCTATCTGTAGAATTTTCAGTGCAGATAGATTATTTAACATCTACATATTTCTACTTTTATTTTTTCTATTTTGATATTTTTGTCTTTGCATTTTTACACGTAGCTTAAGAAGGTAGCGTATAGGTTGGAAGGATAGATAGTTTGGCAAGGATATTCCTCTCTTAATGGTACAAATTATAGTTTTTTATTTACTCTTCTTCTCTGATTAGATCTTACTCTCCGAAGATTAGTATGTGACTATCGAGGATTATGAAAATAAAATTACTATCTTCCTCCCCTCTCCCATGGAACTTAGGGCTTGTCAAGGATCCAACGACTCCCACCATAGTTGTGGTAGGTGTTCCAATAAAAATAAAATCACTTGGTCCTGGCTGAAACAGGGGTCCTTAACTACTGGTAGCTAAGCCTTATCCTCGACTGTTGGTTTGCTGAGATTGACTATTGCTAACCTGCATAGTTTCTTTTGAAGGATACCACCCTACGCATACTATTGTTTATATGGAGTTGTTACACCTTTTATTAGCTCGCATTCCTTCCTGTTTAGGAGAGCTCCTGATTCATACCTAGTCCTGCTGCTGAGGGAGTAGGGGTTTATTTTACTGAGGGAGTGGTGGTTTATTTGATTGAATTTTATATCAGGGTTTCACTTTGATCTATGATATAGGATCTGAGATGGATCTACCCTTATTGTTTATTACCTTTTATTTTCAATGTCAGTATGGTTTGATCCTTTTGATCATTTTAGCATAGGGAACTATCACTATGGAAGGCCTGGTAGCTAGACTATGTAATTGTGACCTCTATATTCTGATTAGCAGCATATTTCTCTTCCTCAAGTGCCTTCCTATAGATCTAGCCTTGGATCCTGATAGGCATCTTTCTTGATATATTTATAGTCTGTCTAGCATCAAGTGAGGCACAAAATCACATTGCAAGAGGGTTTCCTTCACGTTTTCTAGTTCTAATTGGTTGCAAACACAACTATCCATTCCTACCTGCTAATCATGATTGTGATAATTGTTTGATCACTACTCTAGATGTGGATCTACTCACTATGCCATGGATTTTCCTATTGAAGTTTACATATTTTAAAAGGGAACCAACCTTATGTGCTAACCCCCTCTTTATACTTTTTATAGGACCGGTTGTCTGCCCACTGGTGCCCCTCTCTCTAGAAGCCTCTTTTGCTTTAGAATGAGGAATTACATGAAGGGAAGAGAAATATGGGGTATTTCACTTTGATCTACGATCTAGGATCTGAGATGGAATTTGTATCATGTTTCTAGGGTGCTATCCTAGTTTGAAATGAATCTATAACATCTACCCTTATTGTTTATTACCTTTTCTTTTCAATGTCGGTATGGTTTGATCCTTTTGATCATTTTAGCATAGGGAACTATGACTATGGTAGGCATGGTAGCTAGACCGTGTAATCGTGACCTCTATATATTCTGATTAGCATCATATTGCTCTTCCTCTTTAGTTGGATTAGTTGGTATGGGCCCTGGGGGTTCCCTATTTCCTATCTATACATTTGAAAAATCCCCCATCTAAAAACATAGGAAGTTCAAGTTTTGGAAATGTGTGGATACTAAGTAAAATAAGGGATAATCTCTGTTATTATATTTCCTATTTCAATTACACTATCGATTGTGGATGGCTTGCCTATGTACATTGTATGTACTATGGAGGATTTATTGGAAGACAGCAATGTAATGCCCCATTTTGACCCTTAGGATATATTAACTTTTAATTTAAATATTGAATACATGTGATGTATGTTTTCGTAGTGTGGAGCTCAAGGCCAAGGCCTCGCTAGTGGATGCTTAGATTTTTAGTTAAAAGGAAAGTATTAGATATTATGTTACCCATGTGCTATTAAGCCATGGAACATTGTAAAAATGATGTAAATAAACATCATGCAATAAAATACCAAAACTGGCTATGGAAGCAACTAATGAGAAGGGGCCATGTGTATCCACTAGGGAGTGGTGAGGGGGTGTGGGATCGAACCATAGGTTTCCGACAGGGTATGGGATTGGTTCATCTTTCCCATTCCATTGTGGAAGATGGAAGTTTCAGTTTCCATCCATTACACGTGCCCAATAGTGAGAAGAAAACCTAAAATCGAAACTTTTCAAGAACCCACGTTTTGAAGAGCCAAAAATGGCCAGAATTGGTATTTGACAATGAAATCCAAGGGGGGATCCATAGATATGAACCTTGGGGAAAATTTGAGAGTATTAGATACCCCAAAATCCATTGGAAAACCTAGTTTTTATAGCCCAGAAGTCCAGTGACGGGATTGAGTGATTTTGATGGCAGAATTGTGAGAAATCCAAGTGTGAATGTTGGAACAGAGGATTGGATTGCTTGAATTTAGATTGAGATATCTGTAGCTCTATGGTTGAGCTCATTGGCTTAGCATCCTCCTCCTTTTTTTTATTACATGCTTGATAAACCCAATTGTGTGTTGGCTTAGCATGGCTGGTTGAGGGAAACCATGGTTGTGAGTGAGCCTATTTAGTTCGTCCTTAGTGGATACACATCCTAGCTTGGGGGTGATCTATCAGCTGAAAGAATATAGGCTGGAAAGAGATCTATGGTTGGGTGGAACGTTGCTCTCACATAGCCAATTGTTGGACAGTTTCATCTCAAAGATAAGTATTCTCTATGGTTTTAAATTGTGATCATTTTGTGTTCTGTTCTGCATGTTTAATTACTCATGTTAGTTGAATGATATGATTGTCTTAAGCTAGTTGACATGAATCCCGTGCATAGCATGAGAATGGAATTGATTATTGTATGGTTGTGTCATTATTTTTCCTGGAAGAAATAGGCTGATGTACTCCCTTCTGCATGTGTGTTATTATGTTTATCCTGCTGTGTTTATTAAGAATGATATACATGCATAAGTTTTTACTTATCCATGAATTTATTACTAATGAATGGGGATGAGATTGACAAATAAACCCGGGATACTAGGTCATGTTTCCTCCCTTGCATCGGATTGACGGGAGGGGACGTGACAAGTAATTTCTTATGGTTATCAAGTATGTGTGTTTACAGTAAATACATCTTAGGAAAGAGATGATAGATTGGCATGTGAACTTTATGGATGAATTTACAGAGATCCTGTCACTAATCTGTCACTTGCGATATTTTTATCAAAAAATTAATCTTCTTAATGTTGACATTAGCAGATCAACGGTTTACAAATCGTTTGATTCATAGTTATGCCTCTTAGGGGTAAAGAACATGAATTCTAGTTTGGAAATCCCATCATTGTGTATATGCACCTGGTTCTACCCATCACACGGACTTGATTATGTGTCCAAATGTCACATGTCAGGTGTAGTTTCTATTATTGACAATGAAGGAGATTGTGTTAGACAGATAAATGGGTAGGCTCATTTGTCCCTTCAATGAAAAAATTGGATGAATGATAGCCTTTTTGTGTCATGTTGATCTCATTTAAAAGTGGCAAATCATCCAGTTGACAGTTGATAGCTCTTGAACCTGCATCTCCTCACCCGCCCATGTCCGTTGCACCATTGGTCTTGGTGCAGATCTTGTACACGTTCTGCTAAAGAACCAAACTAGCTGTGTGTTATTTACACACCTATGTAGAAGGGTTGACACCTACGTATCCTTGGGTTGAGGGGAAACACAAACATGTTTGTTCTTAGAGGGATATAGCATAATTTGCTTTGTGGTTGAGGTATGTTGAGCATTATTTTGAAACAAATGAGTGTCAGTGCTTGACAATGGACCTCCTTTTTGCAATGTGACCCTATGGAGTAGGTTGTTAGAGTGAATATTATAAGTTCAGATCCATCCAATTCAAACCAAAGTTCCAAACCGACCAGTTCTAAGTCAGGTTTGGCAAAAATTGATCCAGAATGATGGGAGATGAATTGGCTAGTTGACCAAATCTGTCTTGAATGGACTAGTTCAAGATTGGTTCTTGACATAATTGGTCAGCCGATTAGTTCAGGAATTGAGTTCGCAATCCCCATAAGACTTGTTGGGCAACAACCCAATCAACCTAAAGAAACAAAAGAAAAAAAACCTGCAAACCCTCCTAAAACCATAGATACAACTTTATAAAAACTTTAATCCTAGCCATGTCATCTAGTTGACCTCCCTATTGGAATTATATTGATCTTTCAATATAAATTCTTGAAGTTAATGTAGTAACATTATCTTAAATTTTAACCTTAAAATTTAATGTAGGACCCCCATTTCATAATGTTTGGTGATGGAATCAACCCATCAAATTCACATGGAGAACAGAAAAAAATATGGTACATTTTAATCTTTCAACACACCTCAACAAATTTTTACCATCTTAACATATCTGCACAACAGACCCTTGTACCCCTTCCTCCACCCCTTGAGCTAGGAACTAGGGCATTCTAATGTTTGAAACTTGGGAAGGAAATAGGCTTCTAAATGGTGCCAATTAATTGAAACATATAATCTGCTCAGTGATTCCAAGTTGCCAACTAATTGAAACCTAGGCTATATTATGCCTAATGGTGCGAATTGATTGAAAACTATAGTATTCCTAGTTGTGCCAACTGAGTGAAACTTTTAATATGCCCATTGCCTAATTCTTCCAATCGAATTTAAAACACAAAATAATACCAATTGTTGAATCCATTCCACAAGAGAAAGCAAATTCAAATTTTTTAGAATCGACCGAGTCGATCTAATTGCTTTCCCTCTCCAAAAGCAACGAATTTACACTTATATGAGGTATGTTTTTCGGGTATATTCAGCAGCAACACGCATTGAATGTAGGGAGAAACATGTTGATTACAACAATACATTGCACTTATTTTTTGGGTGAGCTACATTAGATAATTTTTTGAGAAGTTTCTTATCTGATTTCTGAGGAGTCCATAGTCCCGAGGTTTGAGAGTCAAAATTTGTCAAGCTAGTGAAAAGTGAGCGCTGATTTTTTTCGCTGAGGTGAGATAAATTCGTGGGTAAAAGGAGTAGAAATAGATGAAAAAAATAAGTGGTACATTTATCCATCCACAGGAATAGGGAATCAAACCACATATGATTAGTGAAGAGAAGAAAACTTGGTTTCTAGTCATTTCTCCAGTTTGGTCTGTTTTTGACTGAGATTGAACTCAATGCAACTTACTGAGACTGAATGAGACTTGGTACCCAGTCCACAGAACTAGGGATTGAACCTATATATGATTGATGAAGTGAAGGAAACTTGGTTTCTAGGGCTTTCTCCAGTTTTCTTTGCTATTGATTGAGTTTGAACTCTAGGTATTGAACCTATATATGATTGGTGAAGTGAAGGAAACTTGGTGTCTAGTGTTTTCTATAGTTTTCTTTGCTATTGATTGAGTTTGAACTCATTCTTACTCTTATGTCCACAAGGAATTTGAACCAACCTCCAAAGGCCCCTTCAAATAAGAATTCTTCAATAATCTATGTCCATAAGGAAGGTGAACCAACAGAGTGATGTCTAGGTAGAAGCGCAACAAATTAAGTGAGTCCATGTACTAGCTTCTAAAGGATTTTTTAAAGGAAAATTCCTCAATAATTAATGTCCACAAAGAAGCTAGAAACCCACATGCAATCAAGAGATGTCCACAAAGTAATCCAATCAAGTTCTAGAAGCTACCAAGAGCCAAACATCCAAGGGTATGGCCTCAAATGTGGATGATAGAAGTAACTTCCAAGTAACACAGAATCTCCATGTTAGTTTACCTCCAAATGATAGTCACATGCTTTTGGATTCATAAAGAAAAACCCAACAAAGGAAAAGGTACAAAAGCAATACCCCATGATAGGGAAAACCTCCAATAAAGTATAAATAAGGGCTTCTTTTATGCAATGATACTCCTTTAGATGAAACATCTCACCAATAAAACCTATAAGAGCTTTAAAAGAAATATCAAACAAGATATTGTCCTTAATTAGGGTACATTTTGAACATTTACAAGATGTCATTACATTTTGAAGAAACTCCAAGAGGGTAGAACACCACTCTTCATGGGATTATGTTACAAGATGTCATTACAAATAACTAGTAGCTGGTACAGGAGAATTATTTTTGATTTCGAGAATGCTTAAACTAGTGAAGTTTCATCACTATTTGTTGCTATTCTAGGGTACAAAGACGATGTTTTAAGGCTGATTTCGACTATTGTTACCCTAAAATGTTATCCTTAGGATTTGGGGCTTCTTCGTTGTTTTTTTTGGTGGCCAAACCAGGCTAAACCTACCCATAATTGCTGCTCACTATCAACAAGTGGTTGTCTTCTCCTGTTCCTCAAAATTTAACTCTGTTACGTGGCCAAATCGAACATGATATATGCATCTTTAACTGTGTTATGTGCCCAAAACCGACCTTACACGTGCCTAGGCATTTTATCTAGGGTTTTTCATGAGCCCATGATTGCCAAAATGTACCTAGATCTACTCTTTCCACCACTTCTACCCTCAAAACTATTGGTGGTATTAACTGTTGAACATCATTGTAGTTATTGGCTTGTTAGTTTCAGATTTTGGGTTGCTTTAGTTTTTAGTTTTCATATTTTTTGGGTTCCCCTATTACACCAGTCAAAATATAAGAATACCAAGACCAAAAATGCAATCCAAAGGAATCTCAAGAATTCCTAGGAGGTCATTAAGCATCTAAAATTGGAGAATGAAAAAATATAGAGGGGGATTGTTGAGATCAAAAGAAGAATGCATAGATTTGTAACAAATCATAATAAACTTTTTGATTTGTCTCATAAGCTTATGAAAGATAACAAGAATATATATAGACAGGGAATATGTTGGAATGTGAAATGGATCCAATAAAAGCATAGAGGACAAACAAGTAATAGGTTAGAACAACTTACAGGAGCAGTGTCATAGGTTTGACAGAGCACAATACATATTTTGATGATCAAGGTATATAAGGGTTTCGAGAAGCCATTTCATGAATGTTCCCAAATTTGGAGACAAAGCATGTTTCTGCAACAAGTTTGTATTATTTTGAAGCTAAAAAGTTACTAAAAAAGTAGCACAAGTTTGGATGCAAGTTACAAGTAACAAGACCACTATAGGAAATTATGAAATTCTGTAGAGCCTATCACACATAAATTTGCAAAAGCGCCACAAAATTTCCTGTAGCTTGATTTTCACTCTTTTTGATAGATTTTGAGTTTTTTTGAGGTTTCTAAGGATGTTAAGTCCAAATTAACTTCCTATTTACATTTTCTTATGATCAATGGATCCCTATTTTCTTTAGATTCTCAACTGTCAAAATTTTCTGATGGGTTAATGACCAGAAGATGTTGTTTACTTTTTGCAGGGAATCCTTTGCCCAAATGTAATTCTGGTATTTATGCTGGGGATATCGTATCTTCATGATATAGAAATATTTGGATTCCCCTCAGATTATATTGTCTGGATGGTTCATCATAGTTGGAACTTTCCATTACATTGCTCGCAGAAGGAGCTGACATTCGTTGTATCACATTTGGAAGCAGCTTTAGTTCCCTATTTGATTTCCAACTAAACCACCTGAGGTAGTCATCATCCCATACTGGAATATTTGACATGTGGGTTAACTAATGGGCCTTAAACCATGCTTACTTATTATGGAAGTTTATACTTTCCTGCACATTTTTTGCCTCGTTGATTTATTGTTGATTCTGAGTCTGGTAAGTATGAGAAATATATTGAAATTATCTCTCCCATTACATATCTACATGTAATTACTAATAGAAAATATGTTCAAATAATTGACTTTAACATTTTATATTCCAATCTTATTTCTAATGACAATGAGAGGACTGTAATGTCAAAAAGAATTTCCACACTATAAAATACTATAGATACTGCAAAAGATAGGAACCACTGAATTTTAGAGTTTGTATAAAAGCTGTAAGAATTGAAGATCATCTTGGCAGAAGTGCCTCCACTGAGTGAAAGTACTCACACAAGCATACTGAAAGCATAAATTTAAATATAATTCTAATTCATCAAAATCTACGTTTCCACTCAAACATTAAGTTCTCATTTTAATCACATTGATGTAATCAGTGAGGAAACAAAACAAAGAGCATACCTGCATCCTACCATACAACGAAATATTCCCAACATTCCAATGCTTATTAGTTCTTTCTATAGAAGGGATGTGGAGGAAGATGTGTGTGTATGAAAGCGTGCAAGTATTGTTTCTGTAAAGGAGACCTATAATTAACATCAACAAAGAGAAAACCAAGATAAATTAGCGGCCATAATTTCTAGGTTAGTATCTTGCCTCAAGAATTTCAATATTAGGACAGATCCCAGCCAGTTGAAAATGGTTTCCTGTGCTAAAAAATGTATACTGCAGATCCAATCTCTTAAGGGAAAAATCTCTTGGGAATATAAAAGGCATCTCAGCCTCCATCATGAAGTTTAGTCCTAGCAATGATGTCATCTTTGGAGGAAATTTAATCATCTGGGACATATTGATTTCTGCCGGATGATCTTCACTGATGTTAAATGTCCCACCACCAAAATCCTCCAATGCAGTTTCCTTATTCAGAACACCTTTCATACCCATTATATCATAGTCACCAACCTTCAAGGATGTTAGTGAGGGGCAATTTGTTACTATTAGCTCAAGATCACTGATATTTATCATTTCTAATGTTGTCATGTAGAAGTTCAAGACTTCCAAAGAAGAATTGTTAAGAGCAAGTTCATGTAGCCAGTCCCCACTTTCCTCTTTAATTTGACTCTCATCCAACATTAAGGTCTTAAGAGATATGCAAATAAAATAGAGTGTTGAGCAAGGTTTTAGTTGAAAACTATGATAAGAAAGAATAGCCAATTACTCTAGAACTTCTCAAACCAAACAATCAAGTTAAATTTCAAGTCAATTGCCTAAAAAACTCCTTCTTGGTCCTTGTTTAGTTTAGTGAAGTTAACTCTTAAGTGGTTCACAGGCTGTAAATACATATTATGGTTTCAAATTTATCCCCAAATTTGAACAAGTATACTATTTATGATCTTGTGCATAGTTGATCAATTCATTATCTTAGTGATACCTCTCTAGGATTTTTATTTTGTACATTCCAGTTATATTGTGTACCCATTTTTTTATTTCTTATGATTATTTATTAACCTTATTAGCTTTATTAGCTAGATGTTAAGCTGGTAGTTATGTGCTTAGATATTTTAGCGTCATTCTACAAGTTGCTTTTGCACTCCTACACTATAATTTATGTTCCTGGATGTACTCTTTAGTCCCATTGACCTACTTTTTGTGGTAATTTGTTGTACATCAACGAAATAATATCATCTTATCTTGTTTGTGAATGTTTGGGTTAATATTAACAATCATACTGCTTCAACTCAAGTTTAAATATTCAATAGTTGCGACAACAGGCTAGTGTTAGAAAGTGTACATCGAATAGTCTTCTACAACAGCACGACACACTCAACAAATCTGCACAACTTTGATTTCTATGTGGCATGATGATCTATGGATGAGGGCACAACAATAGAATAGACTAGGTGGGGTACACATCTTTATTTACAGAGCAGTGAGGGCACATGCATGCACCAGCTATAGATAGGATTCCATAAAGTTATACTTATATTCCAGTTCTAACAGATTGCACGGTGTATCTAAGTTAAGTAAAAAAATATTGCATACAGTCAAATCTTAATTAGGTTTATTGAGCAATTTTCTAATTAGCTTTAGTCAAAGTTCAATTTTGGTTTATTGAACAATTTTCTAATTAGCTTTAGTCAAAGTTCAGTTAGGTGCATGCATGCAAATAAGGGTGCAAATCTCTAGTAGGATGCATGCTTGCATGCCTCAAATCATCTCCGGTTGAGATGTTGTTGTGCATGTGTCTATATTCACTGTACCTTCTCTTCTTCCTAGTCTATAAAGGAGAAAGATGAGGTATACATTTATTCATTTCAATATTTTGTTCATCAGTTAGCAATTTTTTGTGTTCCTATTACAAAATTCATTTTCAGAAGTAATGAAGAGAAGTAAGTTAGTGACAGGTTTTCAAAGTCAATTAATTGTGTTTCCCTTATATATTTTTTATAGTATGTGTTTATAGATTCTAGCATTAATTACAGAAAGTAGTTTTTTTGTAACTAGGGGAATCAACAACTAGGATGGGGCTGGTACTCATGTGACACAGAAACATGGGTCCAATCCTGTTTTCTATCACTATACCCCTAGGTACACTCACACAACCTGCAAGAATGGGGCACAGGTAAATTGGGGTGATTTCAACTCATGACCTCCCTTTACAACATGTCCTTCATATCAAGTAAATCGCCAATTGAGCTACACCCTTGCGGGCATTACAGAAAGTAGTTTGTAGTAGCTTAAATTTTTATGCTATTTAGTTTCCTACAGGAATTATTTTAGAGCATATAATTTGTTTACCATGGTTGAGAAAACCTGATTTTCTAACATGGTATCAGAGCACGGTTTCTTAAATATTCCAATTTTTTTATGTTGGATAGACAAGTTATTTGGTGTAGAGAATTGTATGGGGTTCAGTTGGCAGTATGTCCAGGCTTTAGTAAGTAAAGAAGATATGTGCCAATGCTCAACATGTGGACATCAAAAGTTGCAAGGTGTGAAACCCTAGTTTATCCAATGAGTAGAGATTGAAGCTTGTTCAGTGGAGCTGCAATGATGGCCATTCCTAGTATGCAAGAGTCACTTGTTGGAGGGAGCCTCTAACTTTGTGTTGTGGAAGTTGAGTTGATGGAATCTCCTGGAAATGGTAGACTAATGGTACCTTGTGGAGAAGGTTGTTGCATCACCTAGAAATTTCAAATATCTGTCAGAACACAACAAGAAGCCAATAAATGCAAATCAAATCTGGTTGGATTTGGTGAACAATCATCTTATCCCTCATATTTTTGGGCAAAATATTACCAAATATGTGTGTGATGCCATGGGAGTTGGGACCCCTATACCAAAGTGTGAATGTATTTAGGAATATACTCCTAAGGAACAAACTCACCACTACTTGCATTTCCAAAACAAATACAAGGAGGAAGAATCATAATATTCTTGTTGAGGGAATTAAGTCTTAAGTCATATCCTTTAGGTGCAACAAGCAAAGTCACTATGATTCTCAGAATTCAGTGTCCTCAAAGGAAGAAGGGGAAAGGAAAGCAACAGCATGAGTTTGTGGGAATTGCAAATAGATTCAAGTGTAACAAGTCAATTGCTAGGATTGATACTACCTTCACCATGGTGTTGTTCCATTTCATGAACACAGTTTCAAGTGTTGGATGGTATGTGGACAATTGAGATTCCATACATATGAATTATAAGTTATGATAGGAAATTCTTCAGCATGTTTCAAGAATAAGATGGAGGGATACCTGTGGATTTGGGTGATAATTCCACGTATCTTGTGAAGGAATTGTGCTCCATATCTTTCTAGATGCATTTAGGGGATTTTGTTAAGGTAACTTTTGTCTTATATGTTCTTAAGTTAACAAAGAGGAGAGTCTTTTTTCAGTTTCTTGCATGACATATTTACAGTGTTTGGCTGAGTTTGACGGTCAACAAGTTACAACTAGAGACTACAACCATGGATCTAGTGACGATGCTACATATATTGTGAAGGAATTGGGCCCCATAACTTTCTAGATGCATTTAAGGGATTTTCTTGAGGTAGATTTTGTCTTATATGTTCTTGAGTTTATAGAGAGGAGAGTCTTCTTTTAGTTTCTTGCATGATAGATTTACATTGTTTGGCTAAGTTTGATGGTCAAAAAGTTACAACCAGAGACATAAGCCATGGATCTAGTCAAGTTTTGCTTGAGTATGAAAAGGTGTCCTTTTTACTGCTGTTTATGCTCAGAGTTGGGTTTTGATGGTAATTCTACTTTCAATCTCAACCTAGAATTTGCTACAAACTTCTGTTCATTTATTTTCAGTAGCTGCAATATAAATTTTGACCACTATTTGTTATAGCGGATTTCACCACACTAGGTGAATCACACATTGTATGGCCTTCCCCTGTCCCGCTGCAGACTCATTAGCCCCTATGGACCACTTTTTGTCTTTTGATGTATCGTTGACCATCCCTAAAAACATAAGAAAAATGATATACGCGTCCTTTTCCCCAATAACCGCGTACATACGCGGATATTCCCTCTATAGTCACGTACATCGGGATGTGTACATAATCCAAAATACTTTGGAGCGTTCCTTGACTTGGATCCGACTCATATGACTCCTGGCCTTCCATATGCCTTGAGACCGCATGGATTCGACCTTTCAGTATCCATTTGAAAAGCTATATAAGGAACCCATTGAGACATTGAAAGCATAAGAGAGAATTGAGAGTAACGAAACTATAGTCCATTGTTGCCAGAACTTATGCTTGAGTCTGCATCCCTTTGTCCCTTGGAGCACTATTGTGTTCTTCCCAAGCTTGCATTTTGCTAGTAAGCTTGCTATCGAAGTGATGGAGGATTGAGGTGGTGGAGGCCCAAGTGGGGGATTAAGTTTCTCCGTTTCGCAGACGTGCCGTCAGAGGTTGTCACTTGTAATCTCTGATTCATATTAATAGAAATATATTTTCCTGTCCAGTAATGTGTATTTGAATGAATATTGTATCCATTGGAATATGTCAAATGCTTATACATTATTGATTATATATGCTAGAATAGATCTAACACCATGAAATATAGTATGCTTGTATTGTTTACTTGTTGTTGATGACGTGCTATAACAATTCAAGCTGAAGATTGGGAAAGATTGATTTCTGGAGTCTAGTTGTCTGTTGTGGTACCCCAAGCCATAGGAATTTCTCTCCGTAACAGAATTGGCGACTCAGCTGGGGACTTCCTAGTAATTGTCCTTTGGGGGTTGATTTCTTGGCATTCAATGTATTTGAATTACTCTCTCTCTCTTGTTTCTATGTCGGGTATGGGGGCATGTATGCCTGGTAGAGCTTGATTGGTGTGAATTTAGTCTCAGCCTATCTGTTTACCTTGAATTTGTGCATCTTTTTCTTCATGTACATGGGTTTGTTACTTACAGTCGCGTATACACGCGGTTTCCCCTGGGATTTTCGCGTATACACGCGGGTTCACTGCGCACAGTCGCGTATACCCTGGTTTTTACCTTTTTGTGGAAGATAGTGGATTGCTGGGTGAATGCTGTTAGTTGCTGAGTCTCCTTTGGCACTTCCTGAGTCGGTTAATACCTCTGTTTTTGACCAGAAACGTTTTTTTAGCCTAAATTTTTTCTTAGGAAATTTCTTGTCATGGCATCTTTGATTTTTTGTTTGAGATTAGTGCATTAGAGTCCTTTTACCTTAGTGCTTTGCTGGAATGCTGTTTATGTGTGCTTGCAAAGTCTGGGGTGGGTAGAGTCATTCTTTTGCTTTTTGTATCTCTTTATTTTCAAAAAATCCAAAAAAATTTGCTTATCATCATGCATTGCATTTTGCACGTTGCATTGTACTTGCACTAGATCTAGATTTGCTTTGGAGTAATAGTTAGGACTTCATATAGGGAAATTTGCATTCAGTATTTGAAGAAGAAATTATGCATTTACGTAGTACGCATACCCTATTTTCATGGACACAATGCATTTCCATTGATTGTTAGGTGTGCATTTTACTTCTTGTTGCGTCATAACACCATTAGTTGCACGACCATATCCTATTTTTGAGTAATAAAGCCAACTAAAATCAACGCTAAATAAAATGAATTACACTCTTTTCTTTTCTAGGGTGCACCAACAAGCTTAGGTTTTAGGATCTTGGAATAGTTCATTGAAAGTTAATTCTCCAAGATCACTAAACGACAACAACTAGGTGTTTATCCAGGGAGTGTGTGAAATCCTTTATATAACCAGCGTTCTTAGGAAGCTCCTCTCAAAAGGGAGTCAAGCACTAGGCAGTGTGAGCGGTTGTTGATTGGGATAACCCCTGGTTGGTAACTGTGTAGCACCGACGATATAGCCAGGATTGTATTCGTATATGGGGGCTCTTTCGGGAGTTTCAGGCTTTGCTACCCTACCCATACGGTCAATCCCGCCTGCGACTGTCTGCCTGAGAATTGATTATATTGAGGTGACCTTAGTGACCTTACCTAGGATATCGAGGGGGTACGTGTAGAGGTGATTCTGCATGTGTCCCGGCCAGGTTGGGGTCAGACAGCACAGTTGATTTACGCATTGAAGCTGAGGGCCACAATAATTGGTTTCGAACCTCCGCTTGTGGTGACAAGGGCCTCTCAAGCCTCTCCTAGGTGAGACATACCGGCCACATTCGAGAGCTCACTTATCTAGCCCTTTTTTGCTTGCTTTTGGCTTTAGATTTTATAGTGATTGCTCTGTGCACACTAGTTGGCCTAGGGTTGACATAAATAGAGAGTCTTTGCTATTTTTTGAGTCATTGTGGAGTCGGGTGCGGTTCCGTGCCATTTTCGTCGTTTAGCAGGACTTCCGCCTTCTACTTCTCCTCCTCCTTTGGGAGAGGGACCTAGACAGTCCAGGCGGACCATGTCACACATTGATTCACACACCATGGGAGATCATTCAGAGGATACATCTGAGCCACCTCCTCCCATCCGCGTTGACGATGGGGAATTCACGCCTACTTATGACCCTTCACCCGATCTAACTAAGTTAGGACCTATGGTTTCAGAGATAGGAACCATGCATGATAGACCTAGTCACTCTAGGGTTGACCCCTCGTTGACACATTACTGGTATGGAATGCCGGAAGACGCCGAGAATCACTTTGAACCTGCTTCTACTAGCTATGGTGGTTATGCTACGACTTGTTTTCCTATGCATGATTTGAAATTTCATGTTGAATCCGATTTAGAGCCTAGCACTATGCCTGGGGGAAATCCCATGCCTTACCTTGCGGAGAGGTTTGGGAGTACTAGTCACATTGCACCTTCCATCCCAGTGGTGGAAGCTCCATCTTATATACCTCCTAGGTCTAGAGTTAGTGATCCGATAGGGATACCAGGTTCTAGACGAGTGATGATAGGCACTAGTACATTTCTTCTTATAGAGATTCCTTCATCCTTGCTTCCGAGTTATTCAAATGTAAACCCTCCACCTTACTCACGTGGTCCTTCGAGTCGGCACGTAGCTACAATTCAGATCTGTACTATGATTACTAGACCAATTGTGTCTCAAGCCTACATACCACCCGTGGTTTCAGGAGGTTATGTTCATGTTCCTAGAGGTCAGATTGCTACTTCCTCGACATATATCCCTACTTCCGGTATGTATATCCCTACTTTCGGAATGTATATCCCTACCTATGGAGTGTCTCATGGGACATCGCAAGCGGTGACTTATGGACCCTATTATGGGACGCAATATGGACAAGTATCTTCACCTTACAGAGGCGGGTATTCACAACCTACTTACTCTCCTAACTATGGCTTTGTAGCTCCTACTAGTCAAGGTCCACCTCATTATGGTACTTCCATGCCACCCTATACGGGTCATACAGGAGGAGGTCACTATGGCCAAGGTCATGGTGGTAATCAATCCTATATGAACCAGGGAGCGGTCCCTAGACCTCATCATCCTAGGCTCCCTTTCCTCGTGACACTCAATCTACCTGACTTATCGAGACTTACGAACGATCCTGTGGCTCATGACCCGGCTTGGCCGGCTGTCCCATCCAAGATTCCTTCGGACATACCTAAGTTCGAAGGAAAACCAGGAGAGGATCTGAGTGAACACGTTACGAAATTCCACCTATGGTGCTCTTCCAATTCATTGCCTCAGGACTTAGTCCATTTGAGACTATTTCAACGCACCCTTATAGGGCCTGCGACGAAATGGTATATAGAGTTACCTAGGGGTGCCTTTACTTTGTTCGACGACCTTGCAATGACTTTCCTTAATCACTTCCAGCTACCAGTGCGCTATGATGTTGGTACTGAACTCTTGTCGACATTTCGGCAAGATAAAGCCACCCATATTTCTGATCATATTCAGGAGTGGCATAGACGGAAGAGTTTAATTAAAGCCTTTATACCACCAGAGTTCCTCCTTGAGTGGTTCCTCAAATCTTTATTGCCATATATCACGAAGGATGTTTCCACATCCGGAGTGCAGAATGAGGAACAAGCCATCTTTAGGGCGCAGGAACTAGACTTGATCTATGCTCAGTCTGGTTTGTTATATGAGATAATACCTAATGCTCCTCGTTCGAGTTTCGATCCCAAGGTCAAACCTGGACCACATGCCGACGGCATTGTGGGTAGTGCAAGTAAGAAACCTGCAGGTTCGGTTGTGAAACAAGTTGCTCAGTTGTCAATCAACCAATCTGCCTCGGGACAAGCTATGGCTTCGTCTCAGCCTGCCCAAACGGCGAATGTACTTGCTGTGCAGTCGTCTGACCAGAAGGGTAACCAGCAACCCGAATGAAATAGAAAAAAGGGTAAAAACAATAATAATAAAAAGGGTGGGAATAAGAATGAGAATGCCAATAATAATGACAAGAACAATAAAAGTGCTGGGGGGGACAAGCAGAATAAGCGTAAGGTTAAGTTTCCTTGCAAGCTATGTAAGGATGATCACCTCACTTACTTGTGCCCTAGAATGGATGAAGCTTCGAAGTTCATAGCACAGGGCCCAGCTGTGTTAACGAACCCTTTACTGCATAACCAGAATATGAACTCGAAGTCCCATGATCAATCTAGTGATGAAGATCCAACTGAAACTAGTGTTCGTGGGTGCATTAATATGGTCTGTGCCGCAAAAGTTGTGACGCGTGTGAAAGATTATACTTCGTCACAACCCAACCCAGGCAAAGAACCTGATCCACCAGGAACCCCTTTGCGCATTGAGAAACCTGCGGATAAACCTGAGGCTACACCTCACATTCCTAAGGGGGTACTTAAGCGTTCGGGTCATAACCCAAATGCCCGAGCCGCCCAGAATTATTCAGTTGTCGAGGACTTGGGCCATACTCCTTGTGCGATGTCTACATTGGAAGTGCTTCAGAGTTGTCCGTCGCAAAGGAAGGATTTGCTTTCCGCTCTTGGTGTGAATGGTGATGATTCTTCCTCAGTGATCAAATTTGAAACCGCAGGACATCAGCCTCGCTTGCCTTACTATGTGTCCCTTTTGGTGCATGTAGAATGTCTTAATATGATCGTCAAACGCACTGTGATTGACGAGGGCACTGCTGCTTCTGTGATGTCTTTGTCTTGTTGGAAGGGTCTCATTTCTCCTGAGTTGTCAAAGTCTACGACCATGTTAACTGCTTTTGATGGGAGATCATTTAGGTCGCACGGTATCCTTCCTTCCCTTAAAGTCTGTTTGGGAGGGAAGACTGTTGCGATAGAGGTTGAGGTGGTTGATGCGCCCCTTGACTACAATCTCTTACTGGGAAGGAACTGGATGTATAGTATGCAAGCCGTTGCGTCTTCCGTGTTTCATGTTGTATGCTTTCCTCATAATGGGAATATTGTAACGATTGATCAAATGGAATTCAAGAATCCACCTGTTACTGCATCTTCGGAAGCTTCGGTTCCGAAAGTTGAACATTCCCAGCTGACAACTGGGAGTGTGGGTGTAGGCATGTATCCGTCCCTCATGGGAACCTTTAGTTGTCCTGCACCCGTCCTCATGATAGGATCTAGTTTCGATGGTGCTTCGACGTATATAAGATTGGTGCCTTTTCACACAAGTCATATGGGAGATCCTTGGATTCTTCCTTCACCGAGTCCTTCGAGTGAGGCCATTGAGACGAGCGTGCCGTTGCCTGTAGTCATGATAGCTTACCAAGATAATCTCCAGTCTGCTGCAGAGCCTTGTTCTTATTCTTCACGGACAGAGGAGGACGACCCCTATGTGCTACCGGCATGGGTAGTACAGTCTTCTCATGCCCACGACTGCCTTGATACGGTTTTCCCTTCAGATGAAGCGATCATCAAGGCTATGTCAGGAGTTGAGCCACCATGGGAGGAACTTCATCATAGATCATACTTCCTTCCAGAGCTCGACCTTTTGGAGCATGAGGATTATAGGGAGATTCTTAGTCAGAAAGTTGGTAGACCCATGGTTCCGTTAAGCTCTCCTGGTCAGATGGCTGATGGAAACATGGTGAACATATCGTCAACTATGCCTATCAACATTTCTTGCAATCCTGGTATAATTGAGAATGTCTACATTGGGGCGGATTGTTCCCAAGATGAGATTCGGTAGTATACCGAGCTGTTCAAGGAATTCCGTGATATTTTTGCTTGGTCTTACGATGAGATGCCAGGGATTGACCCTCGGATTGTCGAACATGAGATTAAGACTTACCCCAACGCTAAGCCTGTTCGACAGTGTTTATGCGCGGTAAATCCTAGGAAAGCACCCGCCATAAAGGTAGAGATAGAGAAGCTATTGAAAGTTGGTTTCATCTATCCCGTTCCCTTGACGGAGTGGGTTTCAAACCCCGTTCCGGTGGATAAGAAGCAGGGAGTGATCCGTATATGCACTGATTTCTGTGATTTAAATCGTGCCTGTCCTAAGGATAACTTGCCCACACCGTTTATAGATCAGATTTTGGATGAGTGTGCGGGTAGCGAGGTGTTCTCCTTTATGGACGACTTTTTCAGATATAATCAGATTCAAATAAAACCCGAGGACCAACATAAGACTGCATTTATTTGTCCTTGGGGAACATTTGCGTATCGAAAAATGCCTTTCGGCCTTAAAAACGATGGAGCTATGTTTCAGCGGGCGATGACCTTGATTTTCCATGATCTCAAGTCCATTATTGAAGTATTTTTGGATGACCTCCCTGCTCATTCTCGCATGAGGATGCGTCATTCTTATCACTTGAGATTGGTGTTCGAAAGATGCTGGCACTATGCTATTAGATTAAACCCTCATAAGTGCATCTTTTGCGTGAAATCAGGTCGTCTGTTAGGATTTATCGTTTCAAAAGAGGGTATAAGAGTCGACCCTTTGAAGGTTGAGGCAATACTTCAGTTGTCTCCCCCATGAAATATTCATCATCTTCAGTGTTTGCAAGGCATGGCAAACTTCCTACGAAGATTTGTTGTCAATTTCACCAATTTGACTAGAGGTTTCATGCGTCTCTTGAAGAAGGATACTCCCTTTGAATGGGATGAGCGAGCCCAGGAGTCCTTCGATGCACTTAAGCGAGCCCTAGCATCGGCCCCGGTGATTAGTCCTCCGGATTATAGCCGTTTTTTCCTATTATATGTGGCCGCGTATTTAGAGACGATTGGGATGGTTTTGGTTCAGGAGGGTGAGGAGCTCCAGGAGCATGTCATATATTATCTGAGCCGAAACCTTATTGATGCAGAGATTCGGTATTCTCATGTTGAGAAGCTTGCCTTAGCTACCGTACATGCGGTGCAGCGTTTGAGACATTATATTCTCCTTCGCCAGACCTTGGTTGTTGCCCATGTCAATCCATTTCAATTCATCCTCACACGTAGGATGATTGGGGGAAAATATAATAAATGGATTGTCATCCTGCAAGAGTTTGATCTCGAATTTGTTTCGGCAAAATCGAAGAAATATTTAATCTTTGCAGAGCTCATATCGGATTTTCCGAGCGAGGCTGAGGAGTCGGTATGTGAAGATACGTTCGTTGATGAACACATTTTCTTGATCTCAACGACTGACCCATGGTACGGGGATATCATAGTATATCTGCAAATGCAGAGGACCCCTACTCACCTCTCGCGAGATGAACGACGACGATTACGTCACGTCTCCAAGAACTACCTCATAGTGGACAATACTTTGTACCACCGTGGAGTAGATTCCCTTTTACGATGTTGTTTAACTCATGATGAGGCTGAGGTAGTGCTTAATGATTGCCATGGAGGGGCGTGTGGTGGTCATTTATCTGGGATTTCTACAGCTCAAAATATTTTGAGAGCGGGTTATTTCTGGCCGTCGATCTTCAAGGATTGTATTGAAGCGGTCAAGAGGTGCCACCCTTTCCAGGTGTTCGCACGTAATATGCGCTCGAAGCCTTCCCCGTTACACCCTATTATCACCACCGATCCCTTCACCAAATGGGGGCTCAATTTTATGGATTACAACCTAGCTTCGGCTGGGGGGAACCATCATATCATAGTGGCTGTCGATTACTTCACGAAATGGGCTGAGGCAATTCCTACAGTAAAATCCGACGGTGAGACAACCGCTCACTTCGTATTCAACCAAATCATTTCTAGGTTCGGGATTCCGAGAGAGCTTGTCACTGACCATGGCTCGCACTTTCAGAACCGTATGATGGAAGAGTTGGCATCCAATTTAGGGTATAAGCAAGAGCACTCCTCTTCTTACTATCCTCAAGCGAATGGACAGGTTGAAGCAGTGAATAAATCACTTAAGTCCATTCTCCAACGAACCATCGCACAAAGCAAGACGAATTGGCATATTATGTTATACCCTGCTTTGTGGGCATATCGAACTGCGGTAAAGACTGCCACTAGTTTTTCTCCATATCAGCTTGTTCATGGAGTGGAGTTGATATTTCCGGTTGAATGCGAGATTCCTTCGTTGAATTTAGTCGTGGAACTCTTACCGGACACTTCGCCTTTGGAGGAGTGTTTGGTTCACCTTGAGCAACTCGATGAGCAGCGTAGAGATGCCTTGGTGACTCTAGAGGTTAATAAGCGTCGTGTAAAGGCCCAATACGATAAGTTTGTCCATCCGAGAGTGTTTAGTGAGGGAGACTTGGTCCTTTTTTGGGATCAATCGAAAGAACCCTTGGGGGCAGGGAAGTTCAATCCTATGTGGCATGGTCCTTACGTGGTTAAGCGTGTGTTAGAGAAGGGTGCCTACGAGTTAGTGGATTACGAAGGGACGGCCTTGGCGGAGCCTAGAAATGGGCTCTATCTCAAAAAATACTATGCATGATCTTTAGCCAAGGCTGCTTGTTGTATATTATTGTACAACTTTTTTGCATAGTTAGGTCTTGTTTATCATGATCGGGTTTCTGATTAGTTTCCATTTCTTGTGGTAGATGTCAATGGAATCTTCCACCTACATAGGATTCGCGGATGGTGCAAGCCGTCACACTCAACACTCAGCCTTAGCTGCTTGGGTGATTTATACTCCTATGGGTCATGTACTGTCTTCAGGAGGTGTATGTCTATGGCCATCTTCCAACAATGTTGCTGAATATAGTGCCGTTATCGAGCTTCTATGGGATGCCATTTTGCATGGTGTTCTCTCTCTTGAGGTACGTCTTGATTCAGAGTTAGTAGTGTCACACCTCAATGGTTTGTACCATGTTAGAGATCCGACGTTATTGAGGAGATTCTTACGTGTGAGATTGCTAGAACGACAATTTGAGAACATAACATATATACACATTCTAAGAAATTATAATCAAGTTCCTGACTCATATGCTAACTATGTGTTAGATTGGAATTTGTTTCATTCATCATAAATTAATCATAAACACAATTTTTACACATGTAAATAAATAAACCGATCACCATAAAACTTTTTTATATATCAAAAGTGTGGTAATACATAATGTCATAATACAAAATTGGGGCTTTGAAATCCACCATCATATACACGGTAGTACAAAATAGATACACTCCCAGGTGTCTAGTCCTGTGGAGGTGGAAGAGGGTTGTGATCATGATATGTCACCATGGCTCTAGCTAGCCGCCGGAATAAACGCACCCATGCGCGTGGTACACCCACCACCTATCTCTGCATAGCCTCAGGCAAGTCCTCGACTTGCGCCATGGGAATCCTGTGAGTCAGTCGCATGAAGTTGGTATGGATGCTTTGGAGCGTTCGCTCTGCATCCACACCGGTGATATCGTATCCTCTTCCCCCCCGTCTATGACGTGGGAAGCCCTCTGGTCATTGTGGTCCCACATCTGCACATGAATGGTAGATTCCATTATGTATTGTCACCCAAAACCATGTATTTTTGATTCCATTAATCAAGAAAACACAAAAAAATTAAATAATTCAAAAATTTTAAAAAGAGTAAGGGTCGAGATTCGTTACCTATGTCTCCATATGTTGATCCTGGTGGTAATGGCATGTCCGGATCCCCCCGAAAATCTATCCCTGCATAAGGGTAGTCCTCTATGGCAACAATATGTCGTCGCCACCATGGAAAAAAGTCTGCTGGATAAGGGTTGGCCACCCTACCACCCCCCAGTCTACGCATCGCATCTGCCCAACGTTGTTGGGCCGAATCTCGAACCCCGTGGAGAGGAACATCCATTCTAGGGCTCAATCCTGGAACACGCTCGAAGAAAAAGGTGCTCAAGATACTGCTGAACCCGAAGTTTCGTATCCTACCTGCCTTGCACTCACTGAGCTGATGTTTCATGTTGCTCAGCAGTGAAGTGATCCAGTCATAGATGGTCGGTGTCATACACTCCACCGCATAGAACATCAGTGGCCGAGAGGCCTGATGGAGTGATGCTAAGCCTGCTATCCTGCCTAGCGTCAGTAGTATGGCCTTTAGGCCCAGCACCTATATAGCGTTGGTGGGAACTTGGATCCCCACCTTCTCTGTCTCTGGGTAGCAGTACAAAGCTATGTACTCGTCGATAGTAAGCCCATGACCTGGCCCTCCTCGGGAACGAAGGTTCACCATCTCACCCCATCGTGATAGACCTGTGATAAAGTAGATATCCTCCACCTCAATGGTGAGGAACATGCCGTCGATCCGGAAGGACTCTGAGTCCGGATCCCAATAATATACCAGCATCTGTAGTAGTCCTGGTTTGGCCCTCAAGCCACCTAGGCACCAAAACTTGTAGAGTCCGCATCTTCTTAGAGCTTCTTGAGCCATTCTGTCAGCCCTTACTGCTTCCTCTACGTCACCATGCTCGCGTTCTCGCCACTCTAGCACCATCCTGCATGAGAATTTGACGAAAATGTCCATTAGATTCATGAAAATCCTTATGCGCGACGTCATACACGGCTGTTTTGAAAACAACCGCGTATGTACGCGGTTTCCAGTCCCTTTTCCGTGTATAGCCAGCCCTATACGCGGAAAAAGCCTCGATACCCGCGTGGGCCGTAGCGCTCATGTAAGGTTGGCCTTTAAAAACTCATTTGACCATGAAAACTTGTAAAAATTATATTGAAATGCAAGCAGAGAACATGAGTAAATACCTGGAAGAGACGGTTGTGAATTTCGTCGGCTGGATCTCCTAGAATTTGCAGTTGAAAATCAGAGCTCCAATGGGTAAAAGTTTCAAATGATTTCTATTTTTTACTATTTATAGAATTTTTTTTAAATATTTGAAAATTTTTACCCCCTTTCCTATAGTTTTGACCGTTTCTAACCATTTTGGACCGTTTCTGACCTAATCTGTGATGTAGAAGACCGTTTTCAGCGCCGTTTCAGACTTTGGATTGACCCGTTCAGACTGATCTCAAGTATAACGTCTACACTGGCATATAGGTTAGGTTCACCACCATTTGCATTTTGCATGACCTTATGACCATGTCACTATATCCTTAGGTACGAACCCACTCTATTATGTCACGGAACCTCCTTGCTACTATAGAAGTGGCATGATATGAGTGGTAGAGCCTCACCTTACATGGGTACCCTAGTTAGCACATTATTTGCATTTGGTGCCCATGCCGATGTTTCCCCCTTTAGGGTGTGGGAGTCCGTTGTATAGTATTTCCATGACATTTAGCAAGAGCCTCATACTCCTCTTGATCTTATGCTGGCCGTGATCCCCCCGGACTCCCTTGTATCAAGTTGTGGATGCATTATCATGAGCTTTTCCTGTCTTATTGAGCTTTATGCCGGCTCTCCTGACATTGCGTTTCAGCCATATAGCCCGAGCTTGTCTCATGTCTAGCCATGCAGAGCCTTTCTTTATATCCTTCGCAGCTTGATTCACTTTTTTACCGGGAGGGGATTTTCCCCCGAGTGTCGATATCCTACACATGTATCCTTGCATTGAGCATAGGTATGTTCCACTGCTTGGAACTAGTTTGTTTTCCCTCATGACACTCATCTCCTCCTAGTTTGTAACTATAAAGCTAGTTTATTCTTTTTTCAAGCTTTTCAAATAACTAAAAAAGACAAAAAAAAATCAAAAAACCAAAAATCCGGACAAGAAAAGATATTATCTTTGGCAGTTGTCGAGTCGTGTCACCTTTGAACAGAGCACTGTATATCACATCCATTGGTTGGGTTATAGTTTGACTTTAGGAGCTGTACTCGTTTATCTGAGTTTTATCTCCACCGACTGGTTAAGCTTCCAGCCCCTATGGAGCCTCTATTGATGCCTCCTGCGTCATAGAGATGTCCCAGTTTGTATATCGAGTCTATGCTTCCTTCATTCAGTCACCATACCTCTTTATGCTCTTGTTCGAAGGAATTTGAAACCCGAGTCGGCCATTCCTCAGTTATCTTGACTTTGCATGTCCGCCATTCCCGGTACAGTTACTGGTTCGTGCACCTTATGATTGAGTTCTTCCATATTATAAAGCCTTGCTGAGTACCTCGTGTTGGATGATGGGGGATTCCCTAATGCCCTCCTTCCAGCGGATTTCATCCCATCGACTTCGGATCATTTATTCTGGGATCGGAGTCTAGAGTCATTTTGAGTGCCTTGAGACTTGCAGTCATCAGTGGTAGGTTCTCTCGCCATCGACAGTTTTGGGAATACATCAATGTCCCCTGATCGATGGATTCTCTCAAGTGTTCGACCTGAACACATTTATTCACACTTGTTAGTTTGCACTCTAGTACCTTGATTCCCATTTTCATTATTGCTGGGTGATCTCGCGTCTGTTAACGGTATACATCAATGACCGGTAATCAGACGATGGACTACTATGTTTGACCTTGACACCTCTATTCGCATAGTAGGACATGTACTCGTAGCGGTGTGTGTAGAAGACCTTCCAGATTGGTGGCATCCACTATATGCTACCTCCTTGATCATGCCAGTGTTCATGAGATTTCAGCTCTCATGACTTGTTCCAGTATATGTCAGACATTTCTAGCCACTATGGAGATCTTGATCTGTTATATATCTTCAGCCTTTGTGGAGGTCATGGTCCTTTGTATATCTTCATCATGGAGATTCTGATCTATGTATATTGCACGTGGCGATGACCACATATGTGTTATCATGTTTCATGCCTATTCATGGCCATTGTACTCTTATGTATCCGGGATTGCTATATGTATTCACAGTTATATGCAGAGTTGTATTATGGTATTATGCTGATTGGGTGGCTGGTCTTCCATTTGGGTACCTTCATCACTTCACTTCTGGGATGGACTATAATGTATTTCAGCCATCGTATAACCCCTCTGATCTCATACATTAGGGGGCATCTGTTATAGCGGATTTCACCACACTAGGTGAATCACACATTGTATGGCCTTCCCCTGTCCCACTGCAGACTCATTAGCCCCTATGGACCACTTTTTGTCTTTTGATGTATCATTGACCATCCCTAAAAACATAAGAAAAATGATATACACAGCCTTTTCCCCAATAACCGCGTACATATGCAGATATTCCCTCTATAGTCGCGTACATCGGGATGTGTACATAATACAAAATCCTTTGGAGTGTTCCTTGACTTGGATCCGACTCATATGACTCCTGGCCTTCCATATGCCTTGAGATCGCACGGATTCGACCTTTCAGTATCCATTTGAAAAGCTATATAAGGAACCCATTGAGACATTGAAAGCATAAGAGAGAATTGAGAGTAACGAAAATATAGTCCATTGTTGCCAGAACTTATGCTTGAGTATGCATCCCTTTGTCCCTTGGAGCACTATTGTGTTCTTCCCAAGCTTGCCTTTTGCTAGTAAGCTTGCTATCGAAGTGATGGAGGATTGAGGTGGTGGAGGCCCAAGTTTTTTGTGTTTTTTGATATATTGACTCCAAAGACATGTTTTGGTGTGACGACACATAGTGACAATCTGTCATGTGTATGTAGATGTCGGACCATGGTGATGGGATGGTTTCCTTCATCACAGACAGAGGGGAATAGGAGACGACAGCATGGGTGTGGATGTGAAGCGGACTCTCCAAATCATTCACACAAAATTTGTAGGTGGTTGGTGTACCATGAGAATGTGTTCGATTATTTCGATGGCTAGATAGAGCCATGGTGTGTTACCATGATCAAAACCCCCCTCCTCCTCCCCAGGCTTAGAGACCTGAGAGTACTTCTTTTTTTACTACCATGTATTATATTTTGGTGGCTTGGAAGCCCCAATTTTGTATTATGACACTTATGTATTATGATGTCACATTTTGGATGTTAGTGAAAAACTTTTATGATGATCAATTATTTATTTACATGTGTGCAAAAATGTATGTTTGTGATATGCTTCTGGTATATCAAACAAATGCAAATCTAACACATAGTTAGCATATGAGTCAGCAACTTGATTAAAAATTCTTGAAACATGTATGTATGTTATATTCTCAAATTTTTGTTCTATCAATCTCACACGTAAGAATCTTCGTAATAAAACTGGATCCCTAACACGATACGAGCCATTTAGCTGTGAAACCACTAACTGCGAATCAAGACGTACCTCAAGAGAGAGAACACCATGTAAAATGACATCATGCAATAACTCAATAATGGCATTATATTCAAAAACATTGTTTGAAGAAGGCCATAAACATACACCTCCCGAAGACAATACTTGACCCGTAGGATTATAAATCACCCAAGCAACCGAAGCTGAGTTTTGAGTGTGACGGCTAGCACCATCAGCGAATCCTATGTAAACGAAAGACTCTATTGACATCTACCAGAAGAAATGGAAGCTAATCAACAAACACAATCACCATAAGAAAACCTAACTATGCAACTAAAAAAATGTACAATAATATAGAACAATCATCCTTGGCTGAAGATCATGCATAGTATTTTTTAAGATAGAGCCCATTTCTAGGTTTCGCCAAGGCTGTCCCTTCATAATCCACTAGCTCATATGTGCCCTTATCTAACACATGTTTGAACATGTAAGGACCATGCCACATGGGATTAAACTTCCCTTCCCCCAAGGGTTCTTTAGCTTGATCCCACAAAAGGAAAAAATCACCTTCACTAAACCTCCTCCGACGGACAGACTTATCATATTGTACCTTAATGAAACTCTTATTTACTTCTAAAGCCAATAAGGAATCTCGGCTCTACTCATCAAGCTACTCTAAGTGGACCAAACATTCCTCCAATGCGGAAGTGTCTGGTAAAATCTCCATAGCTAACTTCAACGAAGGGATTTTGCATTCAACTGGCAAGACAGACTCCACCCCATGCACAAGATGATATGGAGAGAAAATGGTGGCAGTTTTAACCGTGGTTCTATAGGCCCACAAAGAAGGATATAACATGATATGCCAATTCATCTTGCTTTGTGTGATGGTTCGTTGTAGAATGGACTTAAGTGATTTATTCACTGCTTCAACCTGTCCATTCGTCTAAGGTTAATAAGAAGAGGAATGCTACTACTTATACCCTAAATTTGAAGCCAACTCTTCCATCATTCTATTCTGAAAGTTCCTACCATGGTCGGTGACAAGCTCTTTCGGAATGCCTAACCGAGTAATAATTTGGTTTAAAATGAAATGCGCGACTGTCTCACCGTTGGATTTAATCGTGGGCATAGCCTCTGCCCATTTCGTGAAATAATCGACAGCCACTATAATGTGATGATGCCCCCCAGCCGAAGCTGGGTTGAAATCCATAAAGTCAAGCCCCCACTTGGTGAAGGGACTAGCAATGATAATAGGATGTAATAGGGCTGGATGTGAGCACATATTGCGTGCAAACACCTAGCAAGGGTGGCACTTCTTGATCGCATTAACACAATATTTGAAGATCGACAGCCAAAAATATCCCACTCTCAAGATGTTTTTGGCTTTGGAAATCCCAGATAAATGACCACCACATGCCCCTTCGTGGCAATCATTCAGCACAACCTCAGCCTCATCAAGGGTTAAACAACGACGCAAAATGGAATCGACCCCACGGTGATACAAAATGTTATCCACTATAAGGTAGTTCTTAGCTACATGACATAATCATCGTTGCTCATCCCGTGAAAGGTGAGTAGGGACCTTCAATGTTTGCAAATATACAATGATATCCCTATGCCATGAGTCCAAATATGAGATAAGGAAAATATGCTCATCGACAAACGTATCCTCATAAACGTCCTCCTCCTCCAAACTTGGAAAATCAGACATGAGCTTCGCAAAGATAACCAATTTCTTCGATTTCGTTGAAATGAATTCAAGATCAAAATCTTGCAAAATAACAATCCATTTATTGTATTTTACCCCAATCATCCTTCTAGTGAGGATGAAATGAAACAGATTGATATGAGGTACAACCAAAGTTTGGTGAAGGAGAATGTAATGTCGCAATCTCTAAACTACATGAACGGTGCGCAAAGCAAGTTTATCCACATGGGAATAACGGATTTCTACATCAATAAGATTTCGGCTCAAATAATATATGACATGCTCATGGAGCTCCTCATCCTCCTGAACCAAAACCATACCAACTGTCTCCATCGGCGTGGCCACATAAATTAAGAAATCACGGCTATAGTCTGGTGGGCTAAGCATGGGGGGCGATGCTAAGGATTGCTTAAGGGTATCAAAGGACTCCTAGGCTCACTCATCTCATAAAAAATGAGTGTCCTCCTTTAAAAGAAGCATAAAGCCTTTAGTCAAGTTGGAAAAATTAACCATGAATCTTTGAAAGAAATTTTCCATGCCTTGCAAACACTGAAGATGTCTAATACTACGCGGGGGAGATAATTTATGTATTGCCTCAACCTTTAAAGGATCGAATCTTATACCCTCCCTCAATACGATGAATCCTAGCAAGCAACCAACAGTCACGCAAAATATGCACTTATGAGGATTTAACCGGACCTGATAATGATGGCATATTTCGAAACCTAACCTCAAATGGTATGGATGATGCACTCTCAAATGAGAATGAGCAGCGAGGTCATCCAAATACACTTCGATAATCATTTTGAGATCATGAAAAATTAAGGTCATAGCTCGCTGAAAAGTAGATCTGGCATTTTTAAGGCCGAAAGCCATCTTTCGATATGAAAAAGTACCCCAAGTACAAATAAATGCAGTCTTATGTTGATCCTCAGGTTTGATCTGAATCTGATTATATATGGAAAAACCATCCATGAAGGAGAATACCTCGCTTCCCACACACTCATCCAAAATCTGATCAATAAATGGTGTGGGGAAATTATCCTTAGGACAAGCACGACTTAAGTCATTGAAATTAGTGCATATACAGATCGCTCCCTGCTTCTTCTCAACCAGAATGGGATTTGAAACCTACTCCGTCAAGGGAATGGGATAAATAAAATCATCTTTCAACATTTTCTCTATCTCTACCTTAATGGCGGGTGCTTTTCTAGGATTCACCGCACGCAAACATTGTCGAACCGGCTTCGTATCCAAATAGGTCTTAATTTCATGTTCGATAATACAAGGATTGATACCTGGCATTTCCTCGTATGTCCAATAAAATATGTCATGAAAATATTTAAATAGCTCGGTATACTCCGCGATCTCATCAGGGGAACAACTCGCCCCAATGTAGACATTCTCAACTTTGTTAGGATCGCGAGAAATATTGATAGGAATAGTAGGTGATAAATTTTCCATGTTCCCATCGGCCATATAACCAGGAGAGATCAATGGAACCACGGGACTACCAATCTTCTCTCTAAGAATCTCCCTAAATTCATCACGCTCCATACGGTCAAGCTCGGGAAGAAAATATGATCGGTGATGTAGCTCTTCCCAAGGTGGCTCAACTCCAGACATGGCCTCAATAATGGTTTCATCCAATGGAAAAACATCGTTGAGGCAATCATGTGTGTGAGAGGACTCAACTACCCATGCGGGAAGCACATACGGGTCTTCCTCCTTCGTCCCTGAAGAGGAAGGACTAGGCTCTGCAACTTGATCAAGTTTTGCTTGATATACTACCATCATTGCAGGCAACGACACATTTGTTTCGATATGTCCAATAGAAGGACTCGATGGAGGAAGAATCCAAGGATATTCCATATGGGTAGTGCAAAAAGACACTGAATTCAACGAGGACGAAACCCCACCAAAACTAGATTCAATCATAAGAATGAGCGCAGGACAGCGAAAGGTTCCCATAAGAGATGGATACATACCCACACCCACACTCCTAGTTTCCAGCTAAGAATGATCGATAATCGGGATAGAAGTTCTTGATGATGCATTAACACTTGCATTATGGAATTATGTCTAATCAATCATAATGATCTTCCCATTAAATGGAAAGCATACCACTTGAAAGAGAGAAGAGGCTACGGATTACATACTATACATCCAATTCCGGCCCAACAAAATATTGTAGTCAAGGGGCGCATCAACCACCCCGACCTCGATCGCGACGGTCTTCCCTCCCAATTGGACCTTAAGAGAAGGAAGAATCCCATGTGGCTGAAAAGATATACCATCAAAATATATCAACATAGTAGTGGATTGAGACAACTCAGGAGAACCCAAACCCTTCCAACATGACAAAGACATCACGGAAGCAGCAGCACCTTCGTCAATCATAGTGCATTTGATGGTCATATTACGACACTCTACATGAATCAAAAGAGACACGTAGTAAGGCAAGTGAGGTTTTATTCCCATGGTTTCAAATTTGATAATAGAAGAAGATTTATCATCGTCAACCCAAAGGAATCTTCCATATGAGGGCACAAGTGAGTGAGGTGGTCTTCCTTACATAACTTGCAAGGAAACTTTACCTTACATTTAGACTGGTTGTCCTCCCCAGCATTATGAGCATTCTTGTCATTATAATTAGAATTTTCATTCTTGTTCCCACCCTTAAGATTATTTTTCCCTTTTTTCCTATTCCTTCCAGGCCGTTGGTTGCCCTTCTAGTCTGACGATTGCATGGAAAGTACCTCATCATTTGGGTAGGTTGAGACGAAACCGTGGCTTGCCCCAACTCGGATTGATTAATTGAAAATTGGCCCACTTGTTTCACAACTAAATCCATAGTTTTTGCACTTGTACAACCCACAATTCCATCAGCATGTGATCTAGGCTTGATCTTGGGATCAAAACTAGATCGCGGAGCATTAGGCACAATCTCATACAAAAGTCTGAATTGAGCATAGATCAAATCCAACTCGTGTGTCCTAAAGATTGATTGTTCCTCATTTTGGACTCCAGATGAAGAAACATCCTTCGCAATGTATGGTAACAATGACTTGAGGAACCAATCAAGGAGAAATTCCGGTGGTATAAAGGCTTTAATCAACCGCTTTTGTCTACGCCACTCTTGAATATGATCTGAGATATGTGTAGCTTTTTCTTGCTGAAATGTTGACAAGACCTTGGTACCAACGTCATAATGCACTGGTACCTGAAAGTGATTGAGGAAAGTCATGGAAAGGTCATCAAATAAAATGAATGCCCCCCTTGGTAACTCTATAAACCATTTCGTTGTAGGCCCGGTGAGGGTGCATTGAAATAGCCTCAAACAGATTGAATCCTCATGTAAGGAATTGGAAGAGCACCAAAGGTGAAAAGTAGTGACATGATCACTAGGATCTTCTCCAGCTTTGCCTCAAACTTGGGAATGCCCGAAGGAAGCTTGTTAGGGACGGTCAACCAAGCCGGGTCATGAGATACCGGATCGTTCATAAGTCTCGATAAGTCAGGTAAGTTCAACATTGTGAGGAAAGGGAGCCTAGGTTGAGATGATCTATGCCATGCTCCCTGATAGTTTTGGTTCATGTAAGGCTAATTGCTCTAAATACCATGGCCTTGGCCATAGTAACCTCCTCCCATTTGAACCATATAGGGCTGCATGGAAGCATTATGATGTGGTGTACCTTGTTTATGGGGTGCTACAAAGCCATAATTGGAAGAGTAAGTAGGTTGTTGATACCCACACCCATAGGGTTGATAGTTCTATCCATACTACGGTCCATAAGATTGTCCATGAGAAGCTCCATAAGGAGTCCCATGGGATGTCCCATGAGAAGCTCCATAATTAGGGATATGGGGAACTCCTTGCGATGGACCATAAGATGATCTAGAAATAGGGATATGACCTCCTGATACAACAAGAGGTGCTTGACTTTGAGATACTACCGTGCGAGCAGTCGTAGTACTAACATGGCCAGTAGCGATATTCTAGCCCAAAGGACCATGTGAATGAGGGGGAGGAAGGGTTGTCAAAAATGCATTCGAAGGAGTAGGATTCAGGGATGAAGGGACATGTGAAAGGATGTAAGTGGTGTTCCCTATAGTCACTTGTTTTGGTTCTGGTATCCGCATATGGTTACTAACGCTAGGTCTAGTATGGACATGTGAAGTTGCTTCCACCACTAGGATGGAAGGTGCAATGTGACTAGTTCTCCCAAATATCTTCGCATGGAAAGGAATAGGAGTGCCCCCAGGCGTAGTGCTAGTTTCAACTTCCGACTCAACATGATGTGCCGGATCGGGTGTAGGGATATCAGACATGCCATAACGAACATGAATAGTGCTTCTGGGTTCATGATGACTCTCATCACCTGGAAACCGATACCAGTGACCTGGGAATGAGGGATCATAACCAGAATGTGAAGGTATTTCCAGTGAAGGATCATATACGGGAGTAGAATATGCATCCCCAACCTCATGAGGTGGAGAGGACATCTCAGGAATCTCATATTTGTGATCTCCCATCATGTGTGAATCAAAGTGAGAAGTAGTCTACTCAGACTGTGTGTTTCTCTCTCCCAAAGGAGGAGGAGATGTGGAAGGCAGAAGTCTTGCTAAATGATGAGAACGGTGAAGTGTTGCGCCTGAATCCACAATGACTCAAAAAATGAAAAGACTCGATCTAATTATGCAAAGCCTAGGAAAACTAGCATGCATAGAGCATACACCTATACAGTGTAAAGCCAAATCACAAGAAAACAAGGGTAGGATATGTGAGCTCCCGAATGAAGCAAGTATGTCTCAACTAGGAGAGGCTTGAGACTCCCATACAAAACAAGCAGATGTTTGTAACCAATTATAGTGGCCCTCAACTTCAACGCATATAGCGACTATTTTTATACCAAAATCCTATCGCTAGCATGTGATAAGACATTTGACATACCTACTTACCCTGAATCCTAGCTTCTGGAGTGGAAACTAAATGGTTTTTCATCAATCTGTCATACAAATTCCCAGCACCGTGCATGCCCCTTTATCCAGGAGCGGTACCCCTGTTCGCACCACCAATCATCTGTTGCCCATAAGCAGTGCCATCGATTATTTTCCTTGGCCCATAAGTGGTTATTACCAGAATCGCTCTGTCATAGAAGGAGAAATGTGGTACCTTGGGTAAATAGTGAAAAAGAGAAGTTTCTTGAGGCTTCTAGATGATAAGCCTCGTGTCCTACCTTATCCCTACTGTTGTGGGTTTTTTGAGCTCGAGATCCCTCGTCCTAGGATCTTAGAAGCCACCTCACCCACTAATTTCTCAACCTACTATATCCATTAAAGCCTTATAAATAAGAGCTCATAGCCATGGTTGAGGAGAGAACACTTGAGGTATTGTTATGCTATTGGATTGATCACTGGCCCAAGATCATTTGGAGAGAACATAGAGAGCTAGAGTCGAAGCTTTTGGGGATGAGAATCTATGGTTTCATGGAAATGCATGTCAACACTAAGGCTTGGTTGTAAACTTCTTCATATTATTTAATGAAAGTTGATTTATGTCCCACATATGTTGTCGTTGTTGTGATTTCACATGTATGTTGCTAGATTCCTTAGTCACTAGCATAGATTAGTATATCATATTCTGGTTGCTTTGATCTGTTTCATGTTAAGATTGATTGTAGGTACACAGGTGTACTATCAAATCCTTGTATTCCAGATATCTACAGCGTCTAGGGAGAGTCTTCAACCTCTGTCCTCTGTTTGTTCTGGATCTGAACCATTCAAACCAGTGGAACACCTTGCTGTCCGCAGGAGGTGAAATATTCCAGCTAACAAATCTGGCAACTCCGTTGGGGATTAGTATATCAGTTGTTCTGAACTTCCTTAGTCTGCAACTCTTGTCCGAATCTAGGCTTCATTTTCTTCAACTCTCTTCAGTCAGATCTACTTTCTAACTTGCTTCATTTGGGTTTGAAATTTCCAGATCTGAGTCATTTCGGTCTTTTATGATCTGTTTCCATACTCAATTCAACAATATTTCCCTTGATCTAGTTTTTCCGGACTTGATCCATTGTTCTTTTTTGTTTTGGCCATCTACAGGGAACCACACCTATGTAGTGGACAGTGAGCAGTGCCACCACCTATAAACCATTTGCAAGAAGCAGTGTTGTCTTGGAAATGCTCGGTCAACACCTGTGAAGCACGGTGCCAAGTAGGCATCATTCCAAAACATATTTTCCTCATTTTTCTTTGAAAAAATTTGGATTTGGATTGCTTTCAGTTCTATTTTCAGGCTTGTGTTACTGAATCTGATGTGTGTGGCTTGCTGTTTTGATGGTTTAAGATTGATTTGCATGGAATTCCAAAAGTTTGTTTAAGTCTTTTGATTGTTCATCCGCTTCTATGCTTGTTTGTTGTTTTTAAGAAGGATGTCTTTTTTTCTGAAAAGTTTAAGGTGTTATTGAAATATCTTTTCGTTGCATAAACTAAAAGAAGAACACTAGATTAGGTTCTACGTTTCGTTTCTTATTGGCATAGTAAACTTCTTTTTCTTTCCTTCAAAAAAGAAAAGTTTTGACTGAGACTAGGACATCATCATTGAGCGTTGGATTTGGGTTCTTTGATTGGATTTACAATCTTTTAGAACCTTTATGATCTTTTTCTTCTCATGAATTTAGGACTATCTCGATCAAAATATAAAAAAAAGTGGTAGTTTTAAGTTAGATTTGCTTATGTTTTTTAGAAAATTGAAAATTTAGAGTGCATTGGCATATAGGTGTGCTTCGTGTTGTTCTTTTAGGAAAAGAGATTCTCACCCTTCTCATTTGCTTTGGAAAAGAAGAAATATGTTTGGAAAATCTTTGCTTGTCTTTGATTTGATGTGCATGACTATTGATTGGAATGATATTTGGTCTTGAAACAAAAAGAAAACACTCTCTTCCCTACCGTAAGTAGGCATACTGAATGGTAAAGTGAACATTTGCACAAGCATATTGCATGGTTTTACTTTTCTATCAAAACATCATGCATTCACCTAACCGTACAAGTTAAAATTAATGGTAGTTGTAGGTTAAAATTTATGTAGTAACTTGAGTGAGAGGTTAGAGACATGTTCGGGCGTCGTAAAATGTAGGAGCTGTCATTATTTGTCAGCATTACATCCTGGGACTCACACAGTTCTTCCATGTACCTTCGGTATATCAAATGGCCTTTCACGTACCCTTGAGGTATATAGAAAGGTACTTCATGTACTCGATTGTATATCGGAAGGCCCCTTGTGTACGATTATGCATTAGACAACACTACTACCAATTCGAGCTCCCACATACCTTGAGTATATCAGGAGACCCCACTAGGGTACCTTATATATATATGAGAAAAGCCCTTTGGCCATCTTGTTTGGAGCCATACATCGAAAACAACATTCGGGGAGATTACTACACACGTACCCTTGAGGTATATCATGAGTGGCACCTTCTTAACAATCCTAGTGAGAGAGCTGACTTTTGAACTCCTCCTATCATTTTAAGTCTGCTTGTTTTGAGCTATAGTTTGTGTAGGGAAGTCTTTTGGTGTGTTTTCTAGATTTTCAAACCGTAGGTTAGATAGGAACTATACAAAATGGCTGAGTTAAGACAATCTAGGAGAGTACATGGCTTACCACCTGATTTTATTCCTGTTTTAGGAGAAAATCCAATGGAAGCTATCGACCAGGGAGCTGCTACCACCTCCCAGGTGGGAGATAATGTGGTGGTGGAAAGTGGAGTACCATATTCTTCACATTCGCCTCCCTTGGTCTAAGAACCTTCTTGGGGAAATTCATCATTCCATTCTCCCTTGGAAGGTCATGTTGATGATACAAATCGTCTGGAATTTGGTCCAAATGCTCCTTTTTGGGAGACACCTATAGGACAGGACATTGCCTCATTTAGCACCCTCATTTAGCACCCGTGTAATCTCTCCTAATGATGAAGAAGAACGCAAGAAATACTGTGCTACTATTCTCTGTGCATAGGAGGTAGAAAAATAGATTGATGGCCTATTAGGCTCTACACCAATATGTTCCACATCTCTTCCTATAGGATATCGTTCACTGGCCGATTATATGAGACCCATTGAACCGATTATAGATCATCCATTAACAACCCACAACCCAGGTCAAATTACCACCCCTCTCACCTCTCATGTTATTTCTGTTCCAAATCCTCCTAGGTCAAATTACCACCCCTCTCACCTCTCATGTTATGTCTGTTCCAAACCCTCCCAGGTCTTCTGCACCTGGGGCTCCACCTTCAATTCCTGTTTCGTCAGTACCTTCTAATGTCGGGGGGAAACCCCCTGCACAACCTACATTATTTGATGCTGGAATTGTACCTAGTCAATGGCATACCTCTAGCATAGAATCATCTATAGTTTTTGTCCCTCCCACCCATACTAATGTGGTAAATCCCCCATCCAGTTCAGGTCAGCCCTTGGGGGAAAAACCTATAATCGTTCATTCTTCTGGAGGTTATGGTTATAAAATACCAGTAGGTAATCACCCATCTAATCCTACAAGAATGCCTTATGCTGGAATTCCATACCCTAGTAACACTTTTATTCCATGGGAGCAAACCAACTGGTCTTACATGCCAGCTATGGGAGGGATATCCATACATACTGCAGGAGGTGTGGGAGGACCACCTTATGGAGGTCCTCCCCCTAGGGGACCTAATGGTCCCAGAGGATCTAGAAACTTTCCTCCTTATGGTCCTAGTGGTCCTGGGAGACCTGGTGGCTTTCCTCCTTTTGGCTCTGGAGGGTCTAGTGGCCCTCCACCTAGTGGTTGAGGTGGCTCTGTAGGTTTACCACCTTCTGGAGGCTCCGAAGGGTGTAGTAGTCCACCTCCTGGTGGTTCTGGTGGTCCTGGTAGTCCCGGTGGTCCTGGTGGTCTCGGTGGCCCTAGGGGTCCTCCTCCTGGAGGCCCTAATGGTCCGAATTATGGAAATCAACCCCCTGTGGGTGGATCTTCTGGTGGTTCTTCCTCACAACAACCTATTTATCAGTCTACCTATGATCCTACTAGCAATTATATGCCATATCAATACTACCAGTATGTGCAGCCCAACTGACAGTTACCTTTCCTAGAAACTTTGGACTTGCCTGATTTGTCCAAGTTGATTAATGATCCCATTCAACACAATCCCTCGTGGCCTCCCATTCCGGTAAAGTTACCATCGTATATTCCAAAATTTGATGGGAAGCAGGGAGATGATCCAAAGAACCATGTTATGACCTTTCATTTATGGTGTTCTTCCAACTCCCTCATGGATGATTCCATCTGGTTATGACTCTTTCAGCGAACTTTGACTGGTACGGCTGCGAAGTGGCACATTGAACTCCCACAACATTCGTTTGTGGATTTTGGCTCGTTGGAAACCATGTTCCTTACACACTTTCGGCTCCCTATTCGTTATGAAATGGGAATTGATATTTTAACTTCTCTGCGCTAGAACACCTCCACCGACATTGCTGATGATATTCATGAGTGGAGAAGGTGGAGAAGGCTTATTAAGGCCCCTATTGTGGATCAATTGTTATCTGATTGGTTCACTAAGTCCTTGTTGCCTCCTATTGCCTGAGATGTGCCTATGGGAAGTGTCATTACCGAAGAGGAGGCTATTAGTTGGGCTCAGTACCTATATTTGGTCTATTCCCAGTCTAGAACTCTTTATGACCTGATTCCTCAAGCTCCTTGCCCTAACACTGACCCTGCCAAGCCACTAGCAGAAGTACCTGTTGATGGGATTGTTGGTTCAATCCAGTCCCCGTTTGCAACGAATCCTACCAAGTAAACCCAAATTGCTACTCCTTCGACTCTTAAGGTTTCTGTCGAGGTGAATTCTATTCAAAGTACTCAAACCTCGGGAAATAAAAAGAAAGGTAAAAATAGAAATAAAAAACCTGGAAACCAACAGGAGACTCCACGACCAACCAATAATGACAATGACAAAGGGAAAAGGAAGGCTAAATATCCCTATCTGTTATGTGATGGTGACCATTTTTCAAAGGAGTGTCCCCGCTGGGACGAAATGTCCCAGTTTCTGAAGTCCAATCCCACACCTGCAGTACTTATGGATCCCTTTCCCTCTCAACAACAACTGGTAGACCACATGTCTAACTAGGGTAACTCTAGTTCATTGGAGGAAATTCATATGATGTCCTTAGATACCATCCATCTGTAAACTCGAAGTCAAAATTATGATAAAATCGCAGATAAGAAAGAAGATCAATCTTCTTCAGGGAAAGTTCCCTCTACTAGTTCTCCATAATCCTCATCTACTGTCCCTTTGTCTATCGAGAAGCCTACTCTCAACATGATTTTGTGCCCACCTAAGAGTACTTTTCAGAAGGCTATCTTTAATCCCAATGCTTGAGCTTCTCAATTCTATAATGTGGTTGATTATCTTGCTCAGGAACCTTGTGTGATGTATACCCTAGAAGTACTCCAAAGTTGCCCCACACAGCGCAAGAACTTGTTGACAGCGTTAGGATCTTTAGACCTAAATAACACTAACTTGATTCATTTCAATGTTGAGAACTATAAACCTAGATTACCGCATAAAATTTATTTTCAGATCTTTATGAAAGTAGTGGGAAAGAAAGTCTTTCAAATGGTACTAGATGAAGGAGATTTGACCTCGGTGTTATCTCTAACTTGTTGCAAATGTCTTGGCTCTCCCGAGCTTGTTACATCACCTATGACCCTTAAATCCTTTGATGGACAGGGTTTCCAACCCCATGGTCTCATATCATCCCTCATGGTTGAGCTAGGGGGAAAAACCGTTTCCATCCAAGTAGAAGTGGTAGATTCCCCTTTAGGTTACAACCTCCTTCTAGGAAGGAATTGGTTCTATGCCATGACTGTTGTTTCCTCAACAGTATTTCGAACAGTCCAATTCCTGCATCTAGGGAGAATTGTTACTATTGATCAGCTTGATTTATGTACACCGGATGTTATTACCTTCATGGCTAATAACATCCCCATGTTAGGTCAGTCCCCTCCTCCTTACCAGTCGATTGGGGTAGGCATGCTGAAGGATTCATCCCTCATGGGGATTTTTGCATCTACTCCTCCTAGCACGGATACCGCAATAGTACATATGATCACCTCATTTTATTATGAGCCTTAGGGAAAAAATGTTGTTGATTCCACCTCATTGAGTCCTCATGAAGCTATGTATGACACCATTCAAACCTTTTCCGATGATCACGCTGATGACCTTCATCTAGTGGCATCGGATCCTTACAATTTACCGTACTGGTTAGAACATTCTCTTTCGGTTCTAGAATATCTCTTTGAGACTTTTCCTTTCAATGAGTCCATTATAGAGATCATGAACATGGATGAGCCCATCTGGGAGGATCACCATCATAGATCCATGTTCCTCCCCAACACCAGTTCGAGTAGCCATGATTTTGCATCCTTGTTTCCTACTGATATTGACAATGTTCCACAAAGTCCTATATTGTTGCAAGATACAGATTCTGAAGGCAACCTTTGCAAAATTACTCATACAAACCCAATTCACATATCAGCCAAGCCTGATGTTATTGAGCACGTTCATGTTGGGCAGAACTACTCAGCAGATGAATCTGAAGCATATAAGGCACTTTTTAAGGAATTTCGTGATATTTTTTCCTGGTCCTATGAGGATATGCCAGGGATTGACCCTTCCATTGTGGTCCATGAGATTAAAACTTATCCCATGGCTAAACCTTTCAGGAAGAAACTTAGCCAAGTCCATCCTCGGAAGGCCGCAACTATTAAAGCTGAGATTGAGAAACTTCTGAAAGCTAGTTTTATTTATCCTATACCTCTGATGGAATGGGTATTGAATGTTGTCCCTGTCAATAAAAAGCAGTGCACCATTAGATTCTGCATCGAATTTAGGGATTTAAATAAAGCTTGTCCCAAGGACAACTTTCCTACCCCGCATATCGATCAGATTATCGACAACTATGCTGGAAGTGTCATTTTTCATTCATGGATGGCTTCTCTAGCTATAATCAGATTCAGATATTGCCCTCCAATCAACATAAAATGGCATTCATTTTCCCATAAGGAACCTTTGCATATAAGAAGTTACCCTTTGGCTTGAAAAATGTTGGAGCCACGTTCTAGCGTGCAATGTCCTATGCGTTTCACGATGTTAAACATATTGTTGAACCATACCTTGATGACCTCCCTGCTCATTCACAGTGACGGGAGGACCACCCTAGTCATCTTAGAGACATAGTCCTGAGATGTCGTCATTATAATATACAGCTCAATCTACATAAATATGTTTTTTGCATTGAGACAGGATGTCTACTTGGCTTTGTGGTATCCAAAGATGGCATCCAGATAGATCCTTTGAAGATTGTCACTATCATTAATCTACCAGCCCCAACCAACCTCCTTGAACTCCAAAGTTTGCAGGGGAAGGAAAAATTTCTTCATCGTTTCATATGCAATTTTGCAGAGAAAACGCATGGTTATATGAGTCTCCTTAAGAAGAACACTCCATTCTTCTCGGATGACGAAGCCCAACGTGCCTTTGATAATCTTAAGCATGCTTTGACTCATTCACCCGTGATACACCCCCAGATTATTCAAAGGACTTTCTCTTGTATATTGCTGCCTCTGCTACTACCGTTGCCATTGTTTTAGTGCAGGACAATCTCCATGGTCAGGAGCATGTGATTTAAGTAAGAATATTATCGATTCCAAAACTCGTTATTCACATGTGGAGAAGTTAGCATTGGCCACGGTCATTGTTGTGCAAAAGTTTCATCACTACATTCTGCTCCGCACTACCACCGTATTGGCAGATCAAAACCTGATGTACTACATCCTGAATCGTCAGGTACTCAGGGGCAAGTACTCCCCTTGGATCGTTATCCTTCAGGAGTTCGATTTGGATTTTTCCAAGGCCACATCAAAGAAATCATTGGTTTTTGTAGAGCTTATGTGTGATCTTCCTCGTGCTACAATGGAATCTGAGCTCAGTGATTCATTTCTGGATGAATTTCATGTTCTTGATTAGCACTACCAATCCTTGGTATGAATATTTGTTGATTTATCTCCAAACCCATCATTTTCAGCCGCATTTATCTCGTGATGATCGCTTCCGTATCCGTCACCATGCGAAGTACAATCTCATCTTGAATGATACCTTGTATAGACATGGGATTGACTCCATTCTCCAGCGATGCCTCACCCATGAGGAGGTTGAACACATGTTGAATGATTGCCACTCTGGATCATGTGGCGATCATTTACCTAGGATGGCTACAGCCTAGAAAATCCTTCGCGCTAGCTATTTTTGGCCTTATGTATTCAAAGACGGTCATGAGGCTGTTAAGAAATGCCCACCTTGTCAACATTTTTATCCTAAAAAGCACACCCATCTTGCTCTGCTTCACCCCATCATTGTCGTTGGCCCATTCACCAAATGGGGGATTGACTTCATTCATTGTAAGCCTACCTCAGCCGAGGGGCATGGTTACATCACCGTAGCCATGGATTATTTCACAAAATGGGCTGAGGCCATGCCTACATATGCAGAAGATGGTAAGAATGCTGCTCTCTTCTTGTTTAATCATATCATAGCTATATTTGGAGTTCCGCAGTCCATCGTCACTGATCACGGATCTCATTTCTGTAATCAAATGATGGAGGAACTGAGTGCCAAGCTAGGTTTTTGCCATGAAAACTCTATGCCGTATTATCCACAAGATAATGGTCAAGTAGAGGCCATTAAAAAAGTTTTGAAAAATATGCTTCATCGGATGGTTGGAGATAATAAATCCAATTGGCACTTTGTTCCTTTTTCCGCTCTTTGGGCTTATCGGACTTCTGTGAAAATAGCTACTGGTTTCATGCCATTCCAGCTTTTCTATGGACTTGAAGCTGTCTTGCCGATCCAATGTCAGATTCCATCTTGACAACTTGCCATCGAACTTCTCCCAGAAAATTCCATAGAGGAAGAGAGATTTTTGTATTTGAATAACCTTGATGAGACTCGTAGAGATGCTTCCTTGGCTAATGAGGCACATAAGAAACACATCAAGGTGCAGTACGATAAATATGTCCAGCCTCGTGTCTTCAACGAGGGTGACCTAGTATTGACTTATGACCAAAGATATGACAAACTAGGGAAGGGTAAGTTCGAGTCCATGTGGTATGGGCCTTTTGTTATTTCTAAGGTGTTAGAGAAAGGAGCTTACGAGCTCATTGATTATGATGGAATCCCTTTCGGGAAACCTCGCAATGGGTTTTACCTGAAAAGGTACTATTCCTAGGTCTTCTTGGATGGTATCTTGTATATATGTATATTGATTGAATTTCTCTGTGCTTTTAGTATTTTCAAGATGGTTTTGATTTTTAGTGTCTGCATCTGTTTATACCATGTTTTGGTCATGCAGATGGATTTCTACAGCTTCACTGATGGTTCTTGCCGCCACACCTTAAATCTCGCCTCGGTTTCTTGGGCTCTCTATTCCCCAGCTGAAGATTTGGTCAGTTCAGGAGCGGTTTGCATAGGTCCCGATACTAATAACATCGCCGAGTATGAAGCAGTCATCAGTATTCTAACTGAAGCTGCCTCCCAGGATGTCCATGATCTAGTAGTCTTGATGGACTCACAGCTCGTGGTTTGTCATTTAAACCATATCTACACCATTAGGAACCCGGTACTCCTCCACCTCTTCTGGAGGGTACGTTTGTTAGAAAGATCATTTGTAACCATTACCTATAGGCATATCCCTTGGGAACATAATGTAATTGCTGACTCATTGTCTAATTACATCCTAGATTGGCATATTGCCCATTCATGATGTCAAATCAAATATGGTACATTGTAAATTAACATTTAAAGACACATTGAACTCATAGAAAATGCATTTGGCCATTTGAAACATATAAGCACCATGTAAAAGTCTGTATATATATATATATATATATATATATATGAATTTTTTTTATAAAAATAGGTCACGAGACCTCATATGAAGCACGTAGACTTTCAGGCAAAATCATCATACAAGATCTTGAAGCTATCAGCTTTCAGTATACATGTCTCATACACTAATGGTGCTCGTGATAGCACATCACCGCTTGAGCCACCCTACATTTTGATATAAAATTGTATTTTAGTCAAAGTTCATTTGTTGTAATCCCTTAATGTTGGTTTTGAATGCATTTAACACTTGTTTTTGAGTCGTCTGCAGGATAAGAGAACTTTAGTAAGAATCTTTGGAAAGTTTGTTTATGGCTTTTTCGTACTTTCTTAAAATGGAAAAGGTCACCGATCATTTATTACGGCACTTTGTCACACTTGTTAAAATCTAGTATCAAAGTTCCGAGTCCATTTCAAGTTTATTTCCAGACTCGTAAAATACAATGTTGTGTAAAGAAGTGTCATGGAGTCTTATTTTCACCTCTTTTTCAGGCTCCTTAAACATGAAAAGGTCTTCGAGTCTATTTCTGATTCTTTCTAGGCTTGTAAAATATGACATTGTGTAAAGAAACCTCATGGAGTTCTCTTTAAACCCTTTTTAGGCTCCCTAAATACGAAAATATCATCGAGCAATCTTGTCTTCTTCAGGCTCGTTAAAGTATTTGAAGAGTCGTCCATCCGACGGTAGGTTATCTCTTTTTCGGTTCGGATCGGACTATTTACGAAAAAGGATCACTCCAGCCAACAATGACTAGAAGAGTTCTCTAAGGTATGATTTTACACTTTTTTGGGCCTTAGAGACTAAATCATATGAAAAAGAACCCCCTTGGAGTATTCTTCCGTATTTGTTTAGACTCTCTAAACATGAATGATACCGAGTTTTCTTTCAGTGGACTCATTAAATTAAACATTGAGAGACCTGTTTTGGGAATGAACCCCTCCTCTCTTAGGTTTTTAAAACATATGAGTCTAGACTTGTCTTCTGACAAGCTATATCGAGTGTTTGTTACCCTCTTTGAACTCATAAAACCGAAAAGAGGCACTCATCAATCATGATGGGGGAAATGGGAAGGGAATCATTTTACAAATAATGGTAGTTGTTTGTCGTTACCTTTGAACATGGCACTTGTTTGCACAATCATGTCAGTCAATTGGGTATTCAGTTGATCTCCGTGATGATCCACTTTCATGATTCATGTTAATCCTTTGATTCTTTCAAAAGAATGCATTGTCCACTGTCGCATTGTGTATCTGTCCTGTCTAGTCTTGCTACCAAGTCTTTTTGTCGTGCCGCCTGATGTTCAAAGGAGATTTGAAGAAAGTTTTACCTCTGTAGTATACACAGTCTTTGTGTCAGTATCTTTGAGTCAGTCATATGGTTACAACATTCACATCATTCCAGAACTATGTTCCAAGTTTCATGTCGTCGATGTGGGACTCATCATGGCCCTCCTTCGACGAGAATTTTCTCGTAGACATCAGCTCATCATCTGGGAAATAGTATTAGAAACAATATTTAGTACATTGAGATCTGTATGCCTTAATGACAGTTTCTCTCACTCTTGACATAGGTTCACATCATTGACCTTTGATCGATAGAATCGACTGGGTGTTCAACATCATGACATCTATTCACACTTAGTAGGTTGTACTAGGGTACCTTGGGAATCATTAACATTAATGGTGATCTCCCTCGCACTTGTTAATGGTTCACATCATTGGCCGGTAATCAAGTGGTTTCTACCATGTTCAACTTTAGATCATTGTAATCACATGGATAGAATCATACTTTGTGGAAGACGAGACGAAGACCTTGGGTATTTGTTTAAAGCACTCATTTCTTTTTCTCCAGGATGCGATGGAGTTTTGTACATCTAGAATGGATCCACATTTGTATGTTCATGGATATGCTCAAATTTGCGTCAGTATGACATAGATCTACGTTGTATGTCTAGTATCTATGTCCAAGTTTGAGTCCTCTATCACATGGATCTACACTATATTCTAGTAGCCATGCTTGTTTATTCCCCTCATGGATCTTCCTTGTATTGGACTGCAGCCATGATTTTGGTTACTTGTGTCTATGAGTCAACATACTGATGTACTACAGATGCCTACTTGAAAACATGTTCCAATCGAGCTGACATTTTCATCTTGTGGCGACGACTTGTTCTCAAAGCTCTCGTTTATCATATCCCTCTAAGACTCATGCTTTGGGGGGCATCCTGTTATGCCAAAATCCTATCAACATCATGTGATAAGACATTTGACATACCTACTTGCCCTGAATCCTAGCTTCTAGAGTGGAAACTAAATGGTTTTTCATAAATATTTCATACAAATTCCCAGCACCGCGCATGCCTCTTTATCCAGGAGTCGTACCCCTGTTCGCACCGCCCATCATCTGTTTCCCATAAGCAATGTCACTGATTATTGTCCTTGGTCCATAAGCGGTAATAATCAGAACCACTCTGTCATAGAAGGAGAAACATGGTACCCTGGGTAAAAAGGGAAAAAGAGAAGTTTCTTGAGGCTTCTAGATGATAAGCCTCGTTTTCTACCTTATCCCTACTGTTGTGGGTTGGTTGAGCTTGAGATCCCTCATCCTAGGATCTTAGAAGCCACCTCACCCACTAATTTCTCAACCTACTCTATCCATTAAAACCTTATAAATAAGATCTCATAGCCATGGTTGAGGACAAAACACTTGAGGTATTGTTATGCTATTAGATTGATCATTGGCCCAAGATCATTTGGAGAGAGCATAGAGAGCTAGAGTCGGAGATTTTTTGGATGAGAATGTCTGGTTTCATGGAGATGCATGTCAACACTAAGGATTGGTTGTAAACTTCTTCATATTCTTTAATGCAAGTTTATTTCTGTCCCACATATGCTTTTGTTGTTGTGATTTCGCATGTATGTTGCTAGATTCCTTAGTCACTAACATAGATTAGTAGATCATATTTTGGTTGCTTTGATTTGTTTCATGTTGAGCTTGATTGCAGGTACACAGGTGGACTATCAAAGCCTTGTATTCTAGATATCTATAGCGTCTAGGGAGATTCTTCAACCTCTGTCCTCTATTTCTTCTGGATCTGAATCATTCATACCAGTGGAACACCGTGCTGTCCGCAGGAGGTGAAATATTCCAGCTAACAACTATGTTTTCCGACCTTTACTTGGCCAAGACACCTGCAGAATAACCTCTGCGAAGTACCCCCTTGATAACCTAGGTAAGGAAACTAAGGTCACCTCAATATAATCAATGCTCAGGAAGATAGTCGTAGTTTGGATTGACCGTATGGGCAGGGTAGAAAATCATGAAACTCTTGAAAGAGCCCCTAGATACGAATACAATCCTGGAAATATATCTGGTGCTACTCAATTATGACCAGGGGTCATCCCAATCAATAACGGCTCACACTGCCTCATGCTTAGCTCCCTTGTAAGAGGAGGATCCTGAGAAACACTAATTATATAAAGGAATTTCACACTCTCACTTGGACAGACACATAAATGTTTTGTTTAGTGGTCTTGGAGAATTTACTCACAATGAACTATTCCAAGACCCTAAAACCTAATCTTGTTGGTGCACCCTATAAAATAAAAGAGTGTAATTCATTTTATTATGCGTTGATTTTAATTGGCTTATTACTCAAAAGGGAAAACGGTCTTGCAACTAATGATGTTATGATGCAACAAGAAGTAAAATGCACACCTAACAATCAATGCAAATGCACTGTGTCAAATGAAAAACAAGGTATGCTACCACATGAAGTGCAAAATTTTCCTTCAAATGAATATGCAATCATTGCTATATGAAAATCTGAGTAATATTGTCCAAGCAAACCTAATGCGAGTACCATGCAAAATGCAAACAATGCATAATGATGCAAAAACAAATGTTTTTGTATTTTTTGAATTAAATGAGATAAAAAGAAAAAGTATGACTCTACAACCCATAGACCTTGCAAGCACTATCAGACAACACCCAAGTAAAGCACTAAGTTAAAAGAGACCTAATGCACTAATCCCAAAACAAAAAATAGAAAATGAAATGACAAGAACATTTTCAAAAAAAATTAAACTAAAAAGCGTCTCTGGTCAGAAATAGGGTGTACACAGACTCCAGAAGCATCCAAGAAGACTCAACAATCATCCAAACTCACCCAGGAACACTTAATCTTCCCCCAAAAGGAAAAAATCAGGGCATACGAGACTATTTGCAGAAAATCCTTGTATATATGCGGCTATTGCAAGAAAACCCGCATGTACACATTACTATGAAGGAAAAACTTGCGTACAGGAAGAAAAAGAGATAAAAAAGAAGGTAAACAGACAAGTTGAGACAAAATTTACTCCTATCAGACACTAATAGGAAAACATTCCCCCAGACCCGACTCAGAAATAAAGAAATTAGAGCAATTTAAGAACATTGAATGCTAATAAAATCCCCAAAGGAAATGACTAGGAACTCCCCAGTATGGTCACCAATTCTGTTACGGAGAAAACTTCCTATGGCTTGGGGTACCACAACAGACAGAGTAACCGCAAAAATCAATCCCTTCCCATATGTAAGAGAAATAAAACATCTAACGCTAAAGGATCTCGAAACATACCTTATTCCGGATGGTTGATTTAGATCCCTGTTGAGCTTTTCCAATTCCGCTTGTGTTAGAAATTTTCTCTCTCAACAATCAGCAAACAAGACAAGCATGCTATATGATGATGTTAGACCTACTCTAGAATATATAATAAATAATGTATAATAAATTAAAATCATGCATGGATTCAATATTCATTTAAATGCACATCATTGTACATGAAAATATATTTCTATGAATATAAATCAGAGATTACAAGAATGACAGCCTCTGTTTGCACGTCTGCGAACCAGAGAAACTGAGTCCTCCACCTGGGCCTCCACCACTTCGATCCTCCATCTCTCAATAGTAATCTCACAAGCAAAGGAAATCTTGGGAAGAACACAAAGTGTTCCAAGGGACAAAGGGATGCAGACTCAAGTATAATCAAGCTTTGGCAACAATGGACTATAGTTTTCTTGCTCTTCAATTCCTCCTCCTTCAATGTATCCAAAGGGTTCCTTATATAGTGCTTCAATGGGGTAATGGAAGGTTAAATCCGAGTGATCTCAAGGCATATGGAAGGGAAAGAGACAAGTGACTCGGATCCACATCAAGGAAAACTCCAAAACCATTTGGCCTTTTGCACACATCTCGATGTATGCGGGTTTAAGGTTCATATCCGTGTATATACGCAAGAATGGGTTTAAAAGTCATGTATGGAAAATAATGCATGTTTTTAGGGATGATCTTGGAAACATCAAAGGTACAAAAATGGTAGATGGGGTCCAAAGAGTCTACAGAGGGACAGGGAAGGCCATAAATATGTGATCTACCATGTGTGGTAAAATCAGTTGTAACACGTGGGTAGCCATATATACAACATGTGATTACATGGTCATACTTTGGATTCATGGGATTCCTTTATAAAAGTCATGAGTGACTCACGACTTTCCAGTATTAGTAGTCACAATTACCCTAAGCCAAAAATTACAAAATAAAAACATGTTTAGTTAAGGAAAGTTGGGCTCGTAATCATAAAGTTCCCAACTTCCTCAACCATCTCAACTTACATAACTCCTCTCATTCATCAAATATAAATAGATGGTAGGGTTTGAGGCTAAAGATATATCTCAAGAGAGAAAGGTTGTGCTAGAGGAGTTCCTTTCGATATTTGGAGTAACAGAACTCAATTCCTTGGCTAGAAGAGGAGTACTTGTATCAGATACTGGTTGTAATCTTTCATCACTGCTATCAATAAAGGGAGACTTTATTCCACTTCGGTGCACTAGTATTCTTATATGTTATGATTTTTGAATTATCTTGTTTTATTGCAATCATAGTATTTCACTAATCTCTTATGTAACATCTAAGATATTGCAGGAAAGAGTATATCTCTTTGGCAGGTGTGACGATCCCTAGAAGCTATTCGATCATTTGGATTGAAAAAGAAAGCTAGGACCAGCCTTCATAAACAAGGTACACTTACTTTCTTCCTTATTTCTCTGTCAAATTCTTAGATATTTGAATGTCTGCAAGTCTAATGTTGGTATGCTGGTGACTCCAGAACCTAGGTCATAAGGTAGGACTTTCCCTGAACAACAGAACTGACGACTCCATTGGGGAGTCTAAATTGTTTTGGGTCAGTTACTCTGGTTTCCTTTCCATTTTTGCTTTATTTAATCCTATAAGTGTTTTGCTTGGTGTTTACCCTCGATTTTCAATGTTGAATGTTCGGAATCCTATGTTCATTTATTTTCCTTTTTGAAAACATTTGATTATATTCATGGGTTTCTAATATATACAGTCATGAGTGACCTGTTGTATTCACAGGTTGACTGTATATTCACTCGTGAGTGGCTCACAGGTTTTCTTGATGACAGCCGCGAGTTCCTCTAGGTATAGGTCAAATTGCTATGGTTTTTCTTGTTCTTTGCCTTATGACTTCTCATTTGTTTGTTAGGGTTCTTCTTTAGCTTAGTATTGTTTTTGTGGGCATGTGCATTTCACTTTTTGCTTCTTATGTCAATTTTTTTTTACTAAGTTAGTTCTGATTCTTCTTTTGTGAATATGTTGGGTCTTTCCTTCTTTTCTGCTTGGTTTGAGTGCTTGTGTCTTTTCAAGTCACATGTGTGTATCATTCCTTTTAGGACACTATTATACCTCGGATTTTTGTTGTGGTAGTCTAGGTGAGTCACTTTTGCCAACTATTGGATCTATTTGTCTTACCAAGTCAATAGTTTTGTTCAAGACTAGGATTTGAGTCATCTCTACTTGATTGGCTGAAGAACGGTTATTGTAGGATATGACTAGTATCATTTACATTTATAAATGATCAGATTGCTGAGATGGCTTAAAGTGCATTTAATTGTATAAAGTTTTTGATTTTTTTTTAAAATAGAAAGACAAAAGGAAGTTTTAATTTGAATTTGCTTTGCATTAGTTTTTTTTTTCATTATTTTTATAAAATAATAAAAAATATTTAAGTCTTGTAGTTTCTCAAAATTGTTAAAAAACATTTCATTAGTTTCATTTACAAAGAAAAAGAAAAAATTGCATTTGTTAGTTGCATTTATTTTGAAAAATTATACATCATTTTCTTTCACTTTGTTAACTCCAAACACCATTCAGTCCAACTCCACTACCCTTGAGTAATATAGCCATTAAAAATAACGTTTAACTTAAAATATATTAGTAACTTTTCGTTTTATAGGTTTGATCATCAACTATCTTAGGCTAGTTTTATGGACTAGGAGATTTTAACTGTCCAAAAGAACTTTCATTTCAAATGTAGTGGCCTATATTTAGGTAAATCCATTTCTACAAGGGATAATCCATAAATCTCCTTTCACATAGGAGTCAAGCACGAGGTCGCATGAGAGCTCAGTTGAGGAGATAACCCTCCACTTCATTATTCGATCATTTACCGGGATTGTTGTACATACGGCGGTCTTGTCAATACCAGTTCTTGGGCCCCATGAGGTGCCGGTATTGGTAGGATTTTGGACTTAGATACCCTGCCCATGCACATCGATCAAGCCAGTGACTATTTCACCAGACTCTCATTGCAGATTTGGTAGCCTTATTCTCCAAGCACTAGGATCTTACACAGGTGGTATTGGAAGGCTATTTCTATTACTCCTAGGACAGACTAGGAATGTAACCTTGATTGAAAATTTGGGAGGGAGGTTGGGTGATTCCAGATCTTGCACCCATATAAATCTTCACGAGATGTCAAGTAACCATCCTTCAGTCTTCACTGGTTGGACCTGGGCCCTAATCATCCCAAGCTTTCCTCCTAAAGGTTTATCTTTTAACTTGTGTGTTTGTGTTACTTAGGATATTTTTAGTGTGTGTTGTTTGGTTTGTTTGTGTTTATTTTTCCTTTAGGTGTGTGAGTCATATATTTATCTATGGAGGACCATCCTCTTCGTAGGTCTAGAAGGTTGCAAAAACTTCCTCCATATTTTACAGTGGAGCCTCCACTGCCACCGCAAATGTGAATACTTGACAGAGATGGTTCTTTCGAACCTATCAGTTTATTGAAGTTCTAGTTGAACAGGAACTTAGACTTAGTCAGGAAGAAACCCCACCAATAGATATAGAAGACTTGCAGGATGACGAGTTTGCAAGGAATTTTAATACACCTCTAACTAATTTGAACGATCTTGTGATAATCCAAGTCCTCCCTTTTAGTTCACATGTTTCTGGTGTTTTTTTGAGCAAATATATTTCTACTACAGGAGAGGGTATGTATACCCCTACGTCATCCACATTGGTTGTTGGAGTCTCACCTCCCCTGGTAAGTGCTCCAAGACCAGGTGCATCTACTACACTTCTTTGATCGAGTGCTCGAGTGTTCAATCCCTTGGCACCCTCTAATGTGGTAGGTCAATCATGTGGGGTGTTCACTTGGATCCCTAGTGTACCTTTTACTTCTTCTTCATTTATGCAAAGTGCTCAAAGTGGTCCAAGTGGATCCACTTTGTTTGTCCAGGGTTTTCCATGGAATGGGGGACATATTCCTCCATCTACACCTTATGTAGGCCCATCCCCTACTTATGTGCATATTTCATCTAGGAATCCAAGTTCCTTCATAGGTTATAGTTTTCAGAATTCTAGACAATTTTGGCTGCCCCCTTTTGGGAGCTCTCCCTTTTCACTGTTTAGTGGAGGAATCTCTACTCCTACCTTTCAAACTCCAGTTTCGGTTGGAGCAGGACAAACTCCTTATCATACACCACAAGTTAGAAATCCTCTATTCTTCATGTGGAAACCTTTTCAAATAGTGTGATGAAATCACAGCAGACAGTTGTGGGACAAAGATAATTTTAGGGGCGAATTTTAGCCCAGTGGGCTATTTTTTCATGTTTTTATCCCAAAAAATATTCTCCATTTTGTGTTTTTTGAAGCCCTCTTTCGCCCAATTTTGATGGGGTAAAATTTTTTCACCCTTAAAATCACCAAATCATTATATAAACGATATAAAATCCTTGGAAATTAAAATATTTTTTGAAAAATATAGCAAATCATTTTATAGTTGGCGTTTTAAGAATTGGTAATATTCGCCAACATTTATACACTTTTAAATAAGTATGGTTCCTTAAAATAATCCCTGTTGGGGGAAACCCTGCCTTTTCTTTCGGGATCCCTAGGGCAGGTACTTCTATACCCCAAACTCCTCAATATCAAGCCTCGGCTAGGCCCAAAATTCCTTTCCTGGAAACGTTCAACTTGACAGACTTGTCTAAATTAATGAACAACCTTGTGTGTCACAATGTGGCATGGCCACCTGTACCCATCAAACTTCCCTCATACATTCCAAAGTTTGAAGGCAAACCTGGTGAAGACCCAGGTGCTCACATTACCAAATTCCACCTTTGGTGCTCTTCCAACTCATTGAATGATGACTTGGTTTAGTTGAGGATTTTTTAGAGAACATTAAATCATGTAGCAGCTAAATGGTACATAGAAATTTTGTTCGTTGCATATGATAGCTTCCTTGATTTAGCAACTCTGTTCCTAAACCACTTTCATCTTCATGTCCGGTATGATGCCGGTACATACTTGTTGTCAACTTTTTGACAGAACAAGTCCATACACATATATGGTCACATTCAGGAGTGGCAAAGAAGAAAGAGGCTTATTAAAGCCATGATACCTCCCGGTTTTTTGTTGGAGTGGTTCTTGAAATATCTATTGCCTTATATTTTTAAGGATGTGTCCACTTCGGGGGTTACCACACAGGAAGAGGAAATCGTCAGGGCTCAATAGTTATATCTAATATATGCTTAGTCTCGGGTTTCATATGAAATTATCCCTTAGGAACCAAGGTCTACGAATAACCAGAATAAACCCAAGCATGGAACCCATGCTGATGGAGTGGCTGGTTCAGTTAGTACTCCCAACATAGAATCACTAGCGAAGCAACTCCATGAGTTATCAATTAAACAATCTGTAGTGGATGAAGGTAATTTTGCCACTCCCTCACCACAAAGTGATAATGTTTATGCACAGTCTTCCCAAAATGGAAATCATCATCCCGATGGGAAAAAGAAGAAGGGGACTAAGGGTGACGGTAACCAAAACAACCCAAATCCCACAAACAATGTTGAGGGGGGGAAGAAAGACAAGAAAAATTTTAAGTTTCCTTGTAGGTTGTGCCAGGGAGACTACCTTACTTATAAATGCCCCTTAATGGAACAAGCATGGAATATGCTTAAGAATCAACAACCGGCTATCTTGCAGGATCACTTTCCCCAATGACAGAATTCAGCTTCTACCTCAAAATATGTCGAGGGAACAACTAGTGCTCCTACTGATCACAAGTATATCACATGGTACGATTCAACACTTTCCTTCAAACAAGAAACAAGAATTATGAATCGGAGACTCACGAAAAGGGTAATTCTACTACTGAAACTTCAACCCCTCTCACTATCGAGAAACTAGTTAAACCAAATCCCAAGATACCGAAAGGTGTCTTCAAGAAGAAATTTCACAACCTTAATGCCAGAGTTTCTTCTAATTAATCTATAGTTGAAGAATTAGCTCAAACCTCTTGTGCGATGTTGGTATTGGAGGTATTACATAGTTTTCCTTCTCATATTGATCCACTCTTAGTAGCCATAGGTAGCATGGATTCAATGAGTGTAACACCCCGGTTTTGACCCCATTTGCATTAAATGTACATGATGTATACATTGTAATGAATCGTGGTGTGGAGCTAAAGGCAAAATCCCAACCATCGATTTAGTTGTGTTATGTTTCGGCGAACGGAATCATTGCTGATGGTCTATCATGGTACACATAATATATTAAGTTTTGTCATCATGTAAATATGCATCTTTAATTAAATGGACCCAAACAGATATGCTCACTGCAACCATAATGAAAAGGGCATGATTTTCCCAAGGATAAGGGGGGGAATTATTAAACCTTGAACCAATGGAAAAATAAATACATGTGTCAACCACCCATTCAAAACCACTGATGTTAGTTGAGGGCAGTTATTGCTAGGAAGTGGTGGGTGGCAGGACTGTTAGTCCTTGCCCACATGCCCACTCCACCAGCAAACTTTCTATATTCACGTAGGTAGGAAAACCACTACGGATTCACTCCATTCTTGCTCATCCTCATGCGTGGATTGGGATTCACTATCATTTTTTCCTCACTCAGGGAGACAACTGCCATACTCCATTGTCTTGCTCATTCTCATGCACAGGATTCTTCCTCGTTTTTACTCACGCAGCGAGCTGGGAGCCGTGTTCTTTCACCCACGATTTCCCTGTGAAGGGCCATTCCCTTTTTTTCTATTGTTTGTATGTTTTCCTTACCGATTGTGGCTTGTGTATATGTTATCCTCTACCCAACTAAGAACTTGGATTTTCTTTCCATCTTCGGACTGTGTAAGTTTCCCCAGTGACTTCATTATTCAAAATGGGCCATTATTTTCCCCACATTTGTTGGTTGTGTCTGCCTTTACATTTTGGGGCTGCTGTAGATTGTTTTGGAGTCATTTTGGCCACGATAGGGCCAAGAACAACTCAAGAATTGTTTTCCTTGCCCAAGCTGTGAATCGCTTGTGTGACTACGTGTATTCAGCGGTTGGTATTCAAACTGTGTTGGAGTAGGGATGAGGGATTGGTTTGCTTGATAAACCTGGTGTGTTTGGGGAACCACATAGATAGAGCTAGAGGGTTGGATTTCTTCTCCACAACCCCTGAAAAGCACTGGAAGGGAGGTCAGGGCCTGAGGGACTGTGTAGCAAAGAAGGGACTGATTTCATTTTGTTGGGTGTGTGTGGGTGTGCTAGAAGTCAGGCTAGTTCTGGTGTAGGTTTCCTTAGCTCTGTAATGAGCTCAACAGCTTAGAATATGACCCTTCCTAGCTCCTTGATGGCCTGATAAACCTAACCATGATGTCTTGGTTGTCTTTTTGATGGCCTGATAAACCCAACTGTGTTGGCTTGGCTGTGTTTTGTGTATCCTTGGCTACGTGTAAGCCTGCTTGTTCCTTGTCCCTTGGGGATTCATGCCCAGCTCGAGGGTGGTAGCATTGCTAAGATATTTAGGAGCATGCTAGCCTATGGTTGGGTGGAACATTGTAGCGACGTAGCTGGTTGCGTGACGAATTCTTTATGAGATAAGTAATCTTGTCTATTTTACTTCTGCAATCATATTTAGTGTTAATGAATATGATGAACATGATTAATTCTTGTATGAAAGTATGTTTGCTTCCGCTGTATGATAAATAATCATGTATGCATGTTCTAGTTCAAATCATTTTGTTTCAGCATTTTATGTACATACATGTTCATGGGGTGGTTGCCCGGATTGTTAATGCCATGGTAGCGTCCTCTTCATTGGTCGGAGGGTCAGGGATGCTATAATGTGGTATCAAAGCTCATGTTGCAGGATGGTCCTGAATGGACCGCAAAGATGCAGTGACAGAGGCAAGATTTCCTTCTGCCCAACAGAGATCATAAATTTATGATAGAAATTTCTTGAAAATTTTGTTGAAAAATTTGTCTAAGTGCCTAAACCGTCGACCCATCGAAAGACTAAGTGGGAAGCTCCTCTGATGTAGTGGAGAGCTAGAAGAAAGATCATCCACAAGAGGAAGAACTTCTTAATTTTATCTAAGTGATAGTTGGATGTTGACGAAAGTTAGTGGAAGCTGGAGTCGCAGTTTCAGCGGGGAGCAGCCGAAGACTGCCAAAACACCAACCCTTTTTAGTTGAAAGACCGTCCAAAAAATGCCATCGGTGATCGTCGATGGTTATCTGTTTGGATCGGGGGAAGTTAGTTTTTCGTGCGCCCGTCATTGCGGCCACCTAAGAGACTATCCATCCAATGGACAATGCATTTGACCGCCGATGCTAAAATAATCAGTACTTCTGATTTCTGATATGGCACCATCGAAAAACCTTAGTTGTTGAAGTCGCTGACACAGCGGACCCGTTCAGTTTTTAGCCACCGAAACATAGTGATCAATTGCTCCGATCCACCGATAGGGTTATGTTCATAGAAAACATAGAGAGTTCACGCACTGTCATTGCGGCTGCCCATGGAACTAGCCGCCCGATGAGTAGAGGATTCGACCACTGATGCGGTAGTGCTTAGTGGATTCGATCACCGATGAACAGTCGAGGAAGATAGTTATTTTGACCACCAAAATGTTGGATTGATAGTTGGAATGAGACCCGATTCTACACAAGAAAATTTTGAGTTTTTCAAGTGGGATTTCTTAGCAAATTTTGGTTGTTTTTCTGTGGGATTTTCAGTGGTTTTTCAGTGGATTTTTAGGGCTGAAAAGGAGAAAGTGGCAGCGATCTTATGCGCCATATTGTGCGAAAATAAAATATTTACAAAAAAAAAAGAGGGTGCTGCCCTCAACCCACCCTATAGTGGCGCAGGGAAGCCACAAGGGGGCAAGCCCCCTTGACCCCCGTCGTCCCCCTCAGATAGACGTTCTTTGATGAAGAAAATCTTGTGTTTGGGGAAATTTGTTATTTTATGATTTTTCTAGGAGAAGGTAAGTAATTCTGATTTATATCATTGTTATGCATCTAACAGTTGTGTTACTTACACGTTTGCAGAATCATAATCACCTTCAAGAGCAGTATTCCAGGTAGTGCAGTTTGGTAAGTAAGTTGCGGTTCAGTTATGAGAACCCATGATGGATATGATGCTCGGGATTCCTATGAGCGTGCAAGAGATGCCATGGGAGAAAATGTTCATAATGGAAATGATGACATAGATTCTAATGGAAGGAGATTCCAAGAGACATCGTCAGATGTTGTAGCCACCATGAGAAGCTTGATTAAAGCCTAGGAAGAGAAACACGAGGTGAATGCTGCAATGTTGCAGAGAAAGATAGACTCTGGACAAGGTACAGCAAGACCAGAAGGCAGTAAGAGCAGTACTAGGAGAAGGAGAAGGACTTCTAGTGGATCATCTAACTCTGAAGAATCCAGTGGGGATTCAAGTTCTTCTTCTCATAAAAGAAAAAAAAAATATACCATAGGGATCTCTCTCAGGATGAATTTAAGAAGGCTAAACCTCCTACATTTGATGGTGAGGTAAAGACTGGACAAGAGGCTGAAGCTTGGATTCTTGGGATAAAGAAGTACTTTCAAGTGCATGATTATTCAGGAAACATGAAGGAAAGAGTTGCCATATTCTATCTTAACGGAAGAGCATCCATTTGGTGGGAACACTTCAAGCAAGTAAAGAGGATTAGTGAAAGGAAACTTAAGTGGAAACAATTAAAGAAGTATTTCAAGAAGAAATATCTCTCTGACCGGTATTATGATGACAATATTAAGGAGTTCCATGAGCTGAGATTGGGACAGCAGACCATGGAAGAGTATGCAAATAAGTTTTTGGAGCTGTTGAGGTATGTCCGGTACATCAGAGATGAAAAAATGAAGGTCTAGCATTTTTTGAGTGGATTACCTTAGTCTTACAAAGATAGAATTGAGTTTTATGAACCAAGAACTCTTGAAGAAGCAATAAGGAAGGATAAGTATTTCTATGAGCAAAGCAAAGGTAAACCTGATTACCATACGGCATGGAAGGATAAGAAGAATGGGAAGTTTGACCAAAGAAAGAAAGGTTTCAAACCTCCTAACTTCAGGAATCAGCAGAAGCAGCCATCCCAAGCTGCGAGTAAACCAATTGGAATGACAGGAGAAAGCCTAAAGATCCACAACATAATAGAGGACCACTTCAATGTTGGAAATGTGGAGGACCCCACATGCGCAGAATGTGTCCACTCGAGAATGAGAGTGCAAGACCAGCTTACAACATTCAAGAAGCAGAAACAGTGGGTCAAGTAGCAAGGGAAGTCCCTAGGATTTATGCAGCACTAGAGGACCGCCAGGTAGATCACCAGTCAACTGTGGTTGAATTAGCAGGTAATATTGTTGAGCAATCTGTTTCTATTTTGATTGACCCTGGCTCTACTCATAGTTACATTACTCCTAGAGTAGTGGATATTTGTGATTTTAAGAAAGTAAAGCATAGGAAGTATTGGTTGGTTCAGCTAGCCACTGGGACTAAGAGAAAGGTCAGTGAAGTGGTAGAGAAATGTCCATTGGTCATGAATGGATTGGTCACTCGTGTAGATCTGAATTTTCTACCACTTGGTTCCTATGATGTTTTCATTGGAATGGATTGGTTAGAAGCTCACAGGGTAAAGCTTGACTGTTACAATAAGAATTTTGAATTTTGAATGAAGAAGGGAACCTAGTAGTTGTGAAAGGTATTCCAAAGGTGATTTCAGTGTGGCAGGTTTCAGCACTACAGTTAAAAAAGTTCTGTAGGAAAGGTTTCCAGTTGTATACAACTCATATTTTGGAGGCAACAAATGATGAAAATCCGAGGTTGGAGGACTATCAGGTGTTACAAGAATTCAAGGATGTGTTTCCTGATGAGATTCTAGGGCTTCCTCCAAAAAGGGACATTGATTTCACTATTGAACTTGTGCCAGGAGCAGCGCCAGTGTCCAAGACACCCTACAGGATGAGTACATTGGAGATGCTAGAGCTGAAGATGCAACTACAAGAGTTGTTGAAAAAGAAGTATACCTGACTGAGTGTCTCTCCTTGGGGAGCACCAGTTCTGTTTGTAAAAAAGAAAAATGATACACTCAGGTTGTGTATTGATTACAGACAATTGAACAAGGTTATGGTGAAGAATAAATATCCTCTG
>LPNX011037143.1:832062-846898 GCA_001517045.1 Pseudotsuga menziesii | reverse complement strand
AAAGCTGAAGGAGCATGAGAAGAACTATGCCACTCATGATCTAGAGCTTGCAGCCATAGTACATGCTCTCAAGATGTGGAGAAATTACTTGATGGGTAGAATATTTGAGCTTAGAACACACCATTGTGGTATGAAATATCTATTTGATCAACGTACTTTGAATGCTAGGCAAGCAAGATGGCTGGAATTTTTATTTGAATTTGATTTTGAAATCAAGCACATAAAAGGGAAAGAGAATAAGGTAGTTGATGCGCTCAGTAGGAAGGTATAGGAAATGCATGTGGCATCTCTTAGTATTTTCCAATCGGATTTGAGGCAACAAGTTATTAATCATGTTGCTAGAGATGAATTGTATGAGCAGGTAAAAGACAAATTGCAGTAGCAAGGTCTTGAGAAGAGGTATGAGGGATATAAATTGGAAGAAGATGGAATTCTCACTTATAAAGGTAGAATTTATATTCTAGATGTAGCATATTTGAGGAGAGTTGTCATGGATGAAATCCATCAAGCTCCGTATTCTGGTCACCCAGGATATCAGAAGACAATTGCTATAGCTAGAAGGTAGTACTTTTGGCCAGGAATGAAAATGGATATGGTTGAGTACATTTCGAGGTGTATAAAATGTCAACAGGTAAAGGTTGAGCATCAACACCCTACAGGTTTGTTGTAGCCTTTGCCAGTTCCAAAATGGAAATGGGAAGTTATTTCCATTGATTTTATTACAGGATTGCCGATGACCTAGAGACAACATGATTCCATCATGGTTGTGGTAGACAAGTTAACTAAGGTAGCGCATTTTATACCGGTTAATTCTATGCATAAGACTGATGAAATCGCAAAGATCTTCATGAAGGATATTTTCAAATTGCATGGATTGTCGAAGGCAATTGTCTCTGATCGTGATGTCAAGTTCACTTCCAACTTTTGGAAGGGGTTGTTTGCATATTTGGGTACAAAAATAAACTTCAGCACTGCATACCATCCTCAGACAGATGGGCAGGTAGAGAAAGTTAATCAGGTTCTTGAAGATATGATTCGCATGTATGTGATGGACAAACCAACCAAGTGGGAAGATTACTTACACTTGGTAGAGTTTGCTTATAACAATGGACAGCATGCATCCTTGGGGATGAGCCCATATGAAGCTTTGTATGGAAGAAGGTGTAGGACACCAGTGACTTGGGATAATCCAGTGGATAGGATTGTGCTTGGACTAGAATTGCTTAAGGGTATGGAGCAAAAGGTTGTAAATATTAGGCAGAATCTGAAAGCAGCACAGGAAAGACAAAAAATCTATGTAGATAAGCATAGGGTGAATAGAGAGTTCAGCGTTGGGGAAAATGTTAACCTCAAAGTGAGAGCAAAGAAGAGTTCCTTGAAGAAAGGAAGTTGTTCCAAGTTGTCACCAAGATATTGTGGGTCGTTTGAAGTACTTGAAAGAATAGGGCCAGTTGCATATAGAATTGCGTTTCCTGCTAGTACTAGAGCTCATAATTGTTTTCATGTTTCTTTGCTTAAGAAATATGTACATGATCCTAACCATGTGATAAATTGGGATGTGATTCAGGTGGAACCCGAGGGAGAGTTCCGAATCGATCCAATGTGCATCCTCAACAGGAAGGTCATAATGCTTCAGAACCAGGCCACAGGGCAGGTAAAGGTGCAATGGGAGCACTACGGATCCGAAGAGGCTACATGGGAGCTGGAGGATTCCATGCGATTGACACACCCATTTTTGTTCAATTCTGCGAAACACTGAGACGGTACTAGTGTAGCATTTTGTTCAAATTTTGTAAAGCACTGAGGACAGTGCTATTGAAGGGGGAGGGGAATGTAACACCCCAGTTTTGACCCCATTTGCATTAAATGTACATGATGTATACATTGTAATGAATCATGATGTGGAGCTAAAGGAAAAATCCCCACCATCGATTTAGTTGTGTTATGTTTCGGGAAATGGAATCGTTGTCCATGGTCTATCGTGGTACACAGAATATATTAAGTTTTGTCATCATGTAAATATGCATCTTTAATTAAATGGACCCAACCAGCTATGCTCACTGCAACCATAATGAAAAGGGCATGATTTTCCCAAGGATAAGGGGGGGAACTGTTAAACCTTGAACCAATGGAAAAATAAAGCCATGTGTCAACCACATATTCAAAATTGTTGATGTTAGTTGAGGGTAGTTATTGCTGGGAAGTGGTGGGTGCCAGGACTGTCAGTCCTTTCCCACACACCCACTCCACCAGCAGACTTTCTATATTCACGTAGGCAGGAAAACCACTATGGATTCACTCCATTATTGCTCATCCTCATGCACGGATTGGGATTTGCTATCATTTTTTCCTCACATAGGGAGACAACCACCATACTCCATTGTCTTGCTCATTCTCACTCATAGGATTCCTCCTTCTGTTTACTCATGCAGCGAGCTGGGAGCCATGTTCTTTCACCCACGATTTCCCTGTGAAGGGCCGTTCCCATTTTTTATGTTGTGTGTATGTTTTCCTTACTGATTGTGTCTTGTGTATATGTTATCCTCTGCCCAGCTGAGAACCTGGATTTTCTTTCCATCTTTGGACTATGTAAGTTTCCCCGATGAATTCATTGTTCAGAACGGGATATTTTTTTCCCCATGTTTGTTGGCTGTGTCTGCCTTTACATTTTGGGGCTGCTGCAGATTGTTTTCGAGTTGTTTTGGCCATGATAGGGCCAAGAACTACTCAGTAATTGTTTTCCTTGCCCAAGCTGTGAATCTCTTGTGTGACTGCGTGTATGCAGTGGTTGGTCTTCATACTGTGTTGGAGTAGGGATGAGGGATTGGTTTGCTTGATAAACCTGGTGTGTTTGGGGAACCACACAAACTGAGCTAGAGGGTTGGATTTCTTTTCCACAACCCATGAAAAGCATTGGAAGGGAGGTCGAGGCCTAAGGGACTGTGTAGCAGAGAAGGGACTAATTTCCTTGTGTTGGGTGTGTGTGGGTGTGCTAGAAGTCAGGCTAGTTTTGGTGTAGGTGTCCTTATCTTTGCAATGAGCTCAACAGCTTAGGACATGACCCTTCCCAACTCCTTGATGGCCTGATAAACCTAACCATGTTGGCTTGGCTATCTTGTTGATGGCCTGATAAACCCAACAGTGTTGGCTTGGCTGTGTTTTGTGTATCTGTGGCTATGTGTAAGCCTGCTTTTTCCTTGTCCCTTGGGGATTCATGCCCAGCTCGGGGGTGGAAGCATTGCTGAAAGATTTAGGAGCATGCTAGACTATGGTTGGGTGGAATGTTGCAGCAACGTAACTGGTTGTGGGACAAGTTCTTTATGAGATAAGTAATCTTGTCTATTTTACTTCTGCAATCATATTTACTATTAATGAATATGATGAACATGTTGAATGCTTGTATGAACATATGTTTGCTTCTGTTGTATGATAAATAATCATGTATGCATGTTCTAGTTCAAAGCATTTTGTTTCAGCATTTTATGTACATACATGTTCATGGGACGGTTTCCCAGATGGTTAATGCCATGGTAGCGTCCTCTTCGTCGATTGGAGGGTTGGGGACACTACAATGAGCCTGCTGGAGAAATTTAATATTCCTGATGTTGAAATACACCTTCCATACCATGTGGCCTTGTCAAATGATGTTTTCCATGGTGTTATAGCTGATTTTACCACACATGGTGGATCACACTTTTATGGCCTTCTCTGTCCCTCTGTAGACTCTTTAGACCCCATGGACCATTTATGTACCTTTGATGTTTCCAATATCATCCCTGAAAACATGCATTATTTTCTATACATGACTTTTAAACCTATGATCATGTATATACATGGATTTGATCCTTAAACCTACGTACATCAGGATGTGTGCAAAAGGCCAAATAATTTTGGAGTTTTGCTTGATGTGGATCCGAGTCAGTTGTCTCTTGGCCTTCCATATGCCTTGAGATCACTCGGATTTAACCTTCCATTACCCCATTGAAGCACTATATAAGGAACCCTTTGGATACATTGAAGGAGGAGGAATTGAAGAGCAAGAAAACTATAGTCCATTGTTTCCAGAGCTTATACTTGAGTCTACATCCCTTTGTCCCTTGGAGCACTTTGTGTTCTTCCCAAGCTTGCCTTTGCTTGTGAGCTTGCTATCGAGAGATGGAGGATTGAAGTGGTGGAGGCCCAGGTGGAGGACTCAGTTTCTCCAATTCGTAGGCGTGCCGCCAAAGCTTGGCACTATTGTAATCTCTGATTTATATTAATAGAAATATCTTTTCCTATCCAATAATGTGTATTTAAATGAGTATTGAATCCATTGATGCTTTTAAATGATTATATGTTATTGATTATATATGCTAGAGTAGGTCTAACACAATTATATATAGCATGCTTGTCTTGTTTGTTGAATGTTGAGAGAGCAAATTACTTATACAAGAGAGAGTGGAAAATATCAACGAGGATCTACATCAACCATCCGGAATAAGGTATGTATTGAGATCCTTTAGTGTTAGATGTTTGGTTTCTCTTGCATATAGGAAAGGATTGATGTCTATGATTACTCTGTCTGTTGTGGTACCCTAAGCCATAGGAAGTTTTCTCCGTAACACATGGAGTTAAAACCATTGGACAAATAGTGGTTGATGAAGGTGATTCCATGTGTGTCATGTCGATGTCCTATTGGAAAGATTTGGGATCCCTAGATCTGGTCCCATCAAACACTCTACTTACTACTTTCGATGGAAGGTCTTTATGTCTGCATGGTATCCTACCAGCTTTTGAAATAAATTTGGAAGGTAAAGTAGTGTCTATTTAAGTTGAAGTGATCGATGCTCTGTTGGACTATAATCTGTTGTTAGGGAGAAGTTGTACTTACGCCATGTGCGTTATTCCCTCGTCCATTTTTTGAGTAGTATTGTTTCCACATGAAGGGAAGCGGGTTACAATTAACCAGCTTAGTTTCACTAAAAATTCTCATTTGGAAACTAATGATTCCATGGTACCTTTGATATATCAGTAGAAACCAACAAACGAGAGCATGGGGGTTTTAATGTATACATATTTGACGGGAACATTCGATATACCAACCCCTATTAACTACTTAGGTTCCATGAGTGTAGGGAAGACTATCATGATGGTTGTAGATAGAACTAACCCTTGGGTCCTTTCTTCATCTCAAGAGCCTCAAGTGACCTTATCAGCAGTGGAAGTAGATTATTAAGTTTATTTAATGCCACTGTTGATTCCATCGTGAATCCTTCTTCCATCTCAGAGGAGTCAGATGAAGCTTATATTCCCTCTTAGGAAGAGTACTCTACGTATTCCTATGATTTCTTGGATATGGTTTTGCCTTCAAACAAAACCATTTTGGAAGCTATGATTGAATGAGAAAATATTTGTGAAGACCTTCACCATAAGTCCTTCTTACTTCCAGAGTTAAGAAAGATTGAGAATCAGGAGTTCCATGTGAGACTCGCAGAAGGTGTTGATCTACCAATTAATCCTTTACCCAAGGAGGGAGCATTTTTTGAGGGGAATATGGAAAATATCTCTACTACCATTTCAATCAACATTTCTGCAAACCCTGACATCGTGGAAAATTTTCATATTGGTGCAAACTTCTCTCCGAAGGAGGTTTACATCTACACTTCCTTGTTTAAGGAATTTCACGACGTCTTTTCCTAGTCATATGAGGAGATGTCAGGTATTGATCCATCTATAGTTGAACATGATAATTGTACTTACCCTGATGAGAAACCTGTAAGCCAAAATATTAGACCAGTAAATCTGCAGAAAGCGACAGTCGTCAAGGTTGAAGTGGAGAAACTACTGAAAGATGGGTTCATTTACCCAATTTATTTGATAGAATGGGTATCCAATCCTATTCTCGTTGATAAAAAAAAGGGACTATATGTGTTTGCACTTACTTTCACAATTTAAACAAGGAATCTCCCAAGTATAACTACCCCATGCCATTCATCGATCAGATTATTAATGCTTGTGCGGGTAGTGAGGTATTTTCAATCATGGATGGTTTTTCGGGATATAACCAAATTCAAATAAAATCGAAAGACCACCATAAAACAGGCTTCATATGTCCTTGGGGAACCTTAATGTATAAGAAAATTCCCTTTGGTTTGAAAAATTTTGGAGCTACCTTCCAGAGGGCAATGAATTTTTCCTTCCACGATATTAAAAATAATGTTGACCCTTACTTGGATGATTTTCCTGGCCATTCTCACAAGAGGAAGGACCATCCAGATCATCTTTGTATGTTTTTTGAATGATTCAGACACTATAAGATACGCTTGAATCCTGAAAAGTGTGTTTTTTGCGTCAATTCTAGGAGGTTACTTGGTTTCATTGTGTCAAATAAATGAATACAGGTGTATCCATTGAAATTTGAGGCCATTGTAAATATGCCTCCTCCTCGTTCTATTAGGAAACAACAAAATCTGCAGAGGAAAACCAATTTCCTTTGACGATTCCTAGTTAACTATGGAAAGATTACAAAGGGTTTGATGCTCTTGTTGAAGCAAGACACCCCATTCTTGTGGGATGAAACTGCACAGCTCACTTTCGAGGCATTGAAAAAGGATTTACTATCAAATTTGCTATTGCATTTGCCAGATTACACCAAATATTTTATATTTGATATGGTTGCATCCTAGTCGACCATAGGATTAGTACTAGTTTAGGAAGATGATGAGCTCCAAGAGAACATTTTCTACTACCTTATTCGATCATTAGCAGGTCCTGAAATTAGTTACTCGCATGTCAAGAAATTGGCATTAGCAGCAATCTATGTTGTTTAGAGACTACATCACTATATCTTGCTAAGGATAGCCACAGTGGTTGCAGATGTGAATATGTTCCAGTATGTTTTATCCCTTCATATAATCAAGGGAAAATTCAATAAGTGGATAGTCATCTTGCAAGAGTTTCACTTGGATTTTCAATTTTCTAAGTCCAAAAAATCCTTAGTATTCATAGAATTAATCTCAAAATTCCATACGGAAGAGACTATAGTGGTGGAAGAAATCTCATTCCCATATGAGTATATCTTTTTAATCTCAACCTATGACCTCTGGTACGGAGATATCCTAGTATATCTCCAGACTCTTAAGTTTCTCGTGTCCTTCTCACAGGAATATCAACGTAAGTTGTGGGTTCATGCAAAAAACTACCTTATCATCAGCGATACATTGTATCGATGAGGGGTAGATTCTACATTGCATTGTTGCATCACCCACAAGGAGGCAGAGCATTTCCTTAATGATTCCCATAATGGAGCGTTTGGGGGTCATTTATATGGGTTAGCAACAACCCATAAAATTCCACGTGTCGGTTATTTCTGTCCCACTATCTTCAAATATTGTGTGGAAGATATAAAACGTTGTCATTCTTGTTAGCTCTATACCAAAAATATTCGGTTACATCCCACTCCTTTGTTTCCCGTCATTTTGGTAGGGCCCTTCACTAAGTTGGGGGTAGATTACATGACATGCAACCCAGTTTCTGTTGGGGGGAACAAGTACATAATTGTCACTATAGACTACTTTACAAAGTGGGCAGAGGCAATGCCTACCTTTAAGGCCAATGGAAAAATGGCAGCTTATTTTGTATTCAAGCAAAACATTGCTTGGTTCGGTATACCAAAGCAGATTGTCACTGGCCATGGTAGTCATTTTCAAAAGAGCATGATGACTAAGTTGACCACCATGCTAGGGTTTAGGAAATATCATTCATCTTCCTTTTACCCTCATGAGAATGGAAAAGTAGAGACAGTTAATAATAATTTGAAAATCATTATGAATCACACCATCAACGTGAGCATGTCAAATTGGCATATCATGTTGTACCTTGCACTTGGGCATATCGAACTAATGTTTATACTGATACTGGTTTCTTTCCTTTCCATCTTATTCATGGGGTGGAAGCAATCACAGTAATTGAGTGCAAGATTCCATCCCTAAAAATTGTTATTCATGTGCTTCCCGAATATACGGATCTAGAAGAACGTTTTCTTCACTTAGAAAATATGGATGAATAGAGCAGAGATGTGTTGACTGCAAATGAGGCTCATAAGAACAGGGTAAAAAACCAATACAACAAAGTCGTTAAGCCGAGATTTTTTTTTGAGGGATAACTTGTTTTTCTCTGAGATCAAGACAAGGAACCCATGGGCGCAGGTAATTTTAAGTCTATGTGGTTAGGCCCCTATGTTGTGTCAAAATTTTTGAAAAATGGAGCTTATGAATTAACTGATTATGATGGAAACAAGTTTCATGAGCCCAGAAATGGCCTCTACATGAAGAAGTATTATGCCTAGGAATGGTACTTTCTTATATTATTATTGTATGTACATGTACAATAATAAGTTGTCATTGATGTCAAAGGTGTTCACAAATGACAAATAGATAACTAGTGGATATGATGGGAGGGTACGATCAATGAAAGACAAAGGAAGATGATATGGCATAGAAAAAACTGTTAGAAACAGTCACAGAGGATTTTGGCAAAGTTATGGTAAGATCCGCATTAGTTCTAAAATGAACAGTCAGGAACCATCCCGCACTAGATTCGGTGGATGAGGATCAGTTATGGTAAGATCCACAAATATATTAGGAAAATCCACAAATTCATGGTGATATCCACAGAAGATCTAAGGACGAGACAAGATCTGATGGTCGGGAAGCTTCCCGCACAAGATCCAAAGGTTGGGGGATGAGATCCACAAATACAAAGAGATGAGTTGAAGTCCCACAGTTAATCCAAATAGGACGGCTGAGAATCAGTCCATAATAAGATCCGATGGTTGAGGATCGGTTTCGCACAAGATAGGTAGAAATTTTGAAGTTTAGCAAATATCTAAGATCCAATGACTAAGAATTAATCCACTAAATGATAAAGAAGAAGAAGCATAATCTCATTTTTGAAACATTAAGCTTCTGAATTCCATATCCCATCATCCGGAATATCGACGGTTAAAATGAATTCCATGAAAGATTGACAATGCAGAAAGGTTAGCGCAAAAAACACAAAGCGGAAGAAGCATAAGCTCATTTTTGAAACATTGAGCTTTTGACTTCCGCATCCACGATCGAGAAGATCAACAGTTAGAAATACTTCTATGAAAGTTCGACGTCATGGAAAAGTTAGTTCAGAAAACAAAAAGTTGAAGAAGCATAAGCTCGTTTTTGAAACATTGATATTCTAACTTTCACATCTTGCGATCTGGAAGATCGACGATCAAAAATACTTTCGTGAAAGATTGACAATGCGAAAAGGTTAGTGCAGAAAATGGAAAGCAGAAGAAGCATAAGATTGTAATTTTGAATCATTGAATTTTTGAATTCTGCATCCCGCCTTTTAGAATATCGATGGTCACAAAGAATCTTGTAGGAGATCTGTTGATGTACATATAACTTCAGAATGTATTCTTCTATATATATTATGTATTGTAACCCGATGTTTATTCTGGGATGTTTCTATTATCTATTTGGGTCATATTGTCATGCCCCGATGTTCCAATCGGGAGGATTAATAATGTAAACAAGTCTTGTCAAGTCATTAGGTAAGTCCCCATAGTTTCGGGGCAATTGAGTTATTATACACTAATCAAGGTGTAGGCTCAGGTAAGTAATTGTAAGTTGAGCCTAAGTGTGAAAATGCACTTCAAGTGAACGGAAGAATATAAATAGAGAGTGAGAGTCTCTCTATTTATCACTTGCTCTCTCAAGTGTGGCGCACTAGTGGAGAAGGAAATATACTGGGACTAGAATACTACTACTGTCGGGAGTGCATCTTACTGTTTTGGGGTCTTACATCTTGTGGTGATTCTATCTTTGAGGAAGTTGCGGGGTTTTCTCCATTTATGGTTTCCCTAATCAAAACTATTTGTGTCTCTTGTCTCTTGTGGTGTGCTTATGTTATTGATGTGCTTGTTATTCTCTCAGTGAAAAGATCCTAACATAATGCTAGCTTAAATGTTGAAAAACTAACATGGTATCAGAGCTAACCTGAGAAGAAGACATTGTGCAGCTGTGGGAACCAGGGCTTCCTAGTTTATGGATTTCCCTCCATATATTTTCAGCAAAATTATGCTAGGATGACTCTCCATTGAAGGGTGCATCTTTCTGTGGAAGCGAAATTTGATTCCGAGCATTTTCAGTCTTCGATGCGGAAATTAGGGCTTTCTATAGAAGAGGAATTTTTGAGTGAGACTTGAATAGGATTGTTCTCCTCATCAAAACCGAAGTTTAGATACCTAGATCAAGAAATTTGGTTGGGTAAATCTCCAGGAAAGTCAAACCCTAGTTTGACCCCGAGCTAGAGAAACCCTAAATACTAAAACTGCTAAGTTTTTGTACAGTCGCTATATTCTGAGGTTGGCGAAGTCTCAGAAGTTGAAAATTCTAGGGACCAAAGATCAAATCCTGTGGAACACTGTTTCCAAAAAGAAGCCTCAGATTCGCTATATTCTGGGAGATATGATCCCTCCAAGTTAGGGTTCCAGCCTCTTTTAGAATTCACCCTTAAACAGGACACCTGATGATAATTAGAATATCTTGGGATACAGACGTCCAAATGGAATTTCTGAAGATGTTCTAGAAAGGGCACGGAAGCTAATTTCGGTGGTCCAAATATCAGACTCAAAGGATGAACCAGTGACACATGGCATTCCATACAACTTCGTTGTTCTGAATAGTCCTGTAACCAGTCACCTTGGGAAAAGGCTCATAAGTCCCAAATGGTGAAACCAATTCTGAGGAAACCTATGGTGCTGGATCAGGAACATGTGAGGTTACCTTAGTGATAAATTTCAGACATAGAGGATAAGTAATGTCAGATATATCACAGAAACAGTAACAGGAATTTCTGCAGAAGAAATTGGAAATCTAGGGCTTCCTGTTCCGGGAGCTTCCCTCCACTGTTTTCAGAAAAGGAGTACATTGGACAACTCCATTTGAAGAGATATATATGTCTATACAATTAGATTTAAAAGATTCCAAGTTTTGAAAATTAGGGTTTCTGTGACAAACCCAAGATCAGCCAGCTCCGGAACCAGGACGGACACCTCAAATCGGTAAGATCTAATCCTTTGATATTTTCATTTGAGGTTCTCATTTCAAAGTGATCTATCACATCAGCTTGATGATAAGCTTGTTGAAGTTGGCAACTTCCAAGCCTATAAGTATATGATCTGTCTAAAGAAAATGGATTGGACACCTACATTAGTATAGAGGTTCTAGTTTCAGAGGGAGATGCGGTTAGAAGCCTTTCAGAAGAAGAACTTGGTCAAGGCCAAAGAAGACATCATGCTCATGCTGCAGAGGATGATGAACCATCTAGAAAGAGATCCAGATATGAAAGTGAAGAGTCTTCAAGCGAGGATGAATATGTTTTGATATCAGCTCTCACAGGTAACATTACTCATGGAAGTGATGATTGGCTTATAGACAATGGGGCTTCCAAACATATGACGGGATTCAAGGAATCCTTTGTAAGATTGTCAGAACATGAATCACCTCACAAGGTGAAACTAGGAAATGACTACAAATATCCAATAAAAGGTAGTGGGGAATATTCATACAAGCTAGACTCTGGTAAGTCTCTAACAATGAAAGAAGTATTGTTTGTTTCAGGACTCAAGAAGAACCTTCTCTCCATTTTAGCATTGATGCAAAAGGAATATGGGTTGCATTCATAGATGGTCAAGCCATCATGTGGCCAAAAGGAAAGACTATTGATGATGCGGTAGTGATTGGACCACAAGAAGGAGGCTTGTACAAATTGAAGGACCATCCAGAACAAGCCTTGATCCATGAAACATTAGAGCCAAATGAGCTTTGGCATAGAAGGCTTGCACATGTGCATTACAGAGCACTACCTATTGCAAGCAAAGATATTGAAGGTATTCCAGAATTTCAAGCTATTTGAAGGGAAGAACAAAAATCAGAATATGACCTAAATAAACCAATTAAGATCCAGAATGTAGAGACCATGCAGTCATAAGAGTCTCTCAAATCAAGAACAACTTGAAGTGGTAAAAGAAGAAGTGAAGAATGTAGAAGTGGTGATGGCCACCTTGAATGGCCTCCCAGGATCGTAGGATTCATTCATGTGAGGAATGTGTGCCAGAAGGAAGTGATTACTTTTAATAGACTCTAGAAAGAGAACTCACAAGAAGAAGAAGCTCGAGAAGAGGGAGCAAATGAAGATCAAGCTCTCACCATCCAAAGAAGATCCCTCAATCAATGAGGAATATGAAGATCTCAACTCTTGAAGAACTTCTTATCCACCTCAGCATTTGGATAAGAAACGATGCTACCATGAATGAACAAGACGATGAAGCTGAAGGCTCAAGAAGCAATCTACCCACAAAACAAATAAAGATAAGTATTCAATTATCATTTCATGATATTGTTTTGTTATGCATTTGTTTATATTCAATTGATGTATCATTCATGATAGGATGTTTGCATTAATGGCAGTATACTACTAATATGCATGTGATGGGTAAGTAGCTCATGGTACTATACAACTCTCCATTGCTACTTATCTAGAATGAAACCTCTTTGCTGACATGTTGGATTAGTGCACAATCTCAATGTTGTCCTGGTAGAGATGGAAGGCATCTAGAAAGTTTCAGTGAGATATGGATGAATGTTGTATTGGCTAAAGTAGTTGCATGATCATATATTTATGCATAAGTGTTTGCCAATATAAATATTCCTTATGAAATGTTTCTAACCATACAATTGCATTTGACTTGTAGGAAAGACCGTATACATAATCTCCTACAAGCAAAGAAGAATGAAGACTTGTTCCGAAGAGCAAGTGACGACATATCAAAATGAAGAATAATATGACGAGTGCATTGAAATCATTGATGCAAAACATTCTAGCCACCAAGAAGAAAGGGAAGACCAGTTCAAGAAGAATGATGTCAGGGTGCAGTATCGAGACCTGAAGAGAATTTCATAGTTCCATCATGCAGTAGTTGGAAACGTCGTGGGATACAAAGCAAAGATTCATAGCACGAGGCTTCTCACGAAAAGAAGGCCTAGACTACGAAGAGACATTTGCAGCCAGTAAGAGTCTAAACACATACATGATGAGCCTAATGAAGATCTTAACCTTTGCTACAAGGTTGAAGATGCAAGTCTATACACTAGATGGATACATAGAATACTAGTAGCTTAGGAAGCTACTTGTCACTCCGGTACAGAATTTTTTCAGTGCATAAAGTACAGAAGACAGAGGGAGTATGATGCTTCACTTTAGAGGGAGTGAATACAGAATATATTGAGGTTCATAAGGATGGGCAGATTACTGATGACTCTAGGATTTACTGAGAGTAAAGTGGATTCCAACCTTTGCTCCAAGGTTGAAGACGGAAGACCAGTGATGCTCCTGTTATGTGTCGATGCACTATTGTTCTAGGTATGGAGGTGTGGCAGAGTGTGGATGGAATCTTCCTTGGAAAAGGGAAGTATGCAGTAGAGATCTTGAAGAGGTTCAGGATGATGGACTGCATGACCACACCTATGGCATCGAACATGAAGCTGTTAAGTGATGCCTCATCAGAGACGGTTGATGCTACGATGTATCATCAGATGATTGGGTCATTGATGTACCTGACAAACACGAGACCAGAAATTTTCTTTGCTGTGAACACCTTGAGCCAGTAATTGACAGATCCGAGGAGTGTTCACTTGATAGCTGCAAAGAATATTTTGAGGTACCTGAAGGGTATAGTTGATTATGGACTCAAGTACGATGCAAATTAGAAGATTAACCTGGAGGGTTATGTTGATTCAGATTGGGTAGGCAGTGCCATCGACAGGAAGAGTACTTCAGGGTGTTGCTTCAGTATGGGATTAGGTGTAATCTCTTGGTTTAGCAGGAAGCAATCCTGTGTGGCACTGAGTATAGCTGAAGCAGAGTATGTCGCAGCTTGTTCAGCTAGTTATGAGGCAGTATGGCTACGGAAGCTACTGTCTGATATATTTGATCTCCAGTTGGATGCTACTTGTATACATTGTGACAACCAGAGTTGCGTGAAGTTTTCAGAGAATCCAGTGTTCCATGACAAGTCGAAGCATATCGAGATCAAGTATCACTATATCAGGGATATGGTGTAGAGAGGAGCAGTGAAGCTCCAGTATGTTGCGACGGAGGAACAGATAGCCGATGTATTGACGAAGCCATTGGCTAGGTTGAAGTATGAGTACTTCAGGGAGAGACTTGGTGTTCTCCATATCGAGGTTCCTTCCAGGAGAAAGTGATGAGACCAATAGCCATTCTGACATGGTGAGAGGATTGGTTCCTTCCATGGTCAGATGTAAGGGGTGAGCCATTCTGTCATGGTGACAGGATTCAGTTCCTTCCATGTCAGATATGAGTGCTGACTGCCATTCTGGGAATGGAGGCACCTGGTCAGTTACCAGGAACACTCAGTCAGGGACTGAGAGAGCCATTCTGACAAGCAGGTCAGATGTAAGGGCTGAGCCATTATGTTCATGGCTAAAGGATTAAGTTCCTTCCATGATAGATGTGAGTGCTGGCCATTCTGTCGAGTAGGACAGATGTAAGGGCAACTGCCACTCTCAGGGACTGGGGGCCATTTTGACGAGGGTGTAGGATTCAGTTCCTACCAGGTCATATGTGAGTGCACAAATCTCTCATCACTGTGGTAGGAGGGGCTCCGGCCTAGGTGAGAGTCGTTCATCATTGTGGTAGGATGTGTTCCGACCTGGGTCAATGCGTGAAAATATTTCATCACTGTGGTAGGAGGGGCTCTGGCCTAGGTGAAAGTCATTCATCACTGTGGTAG
>LPNX011037143.1:792562-831896 GCA_001517045.1 Pseudotsuga menziesii | reverse complement strand
CTCTCCCGATTGAAATTTGAGTAAAAACACAGGGAGATATGTCAAAAATACAAACAAAAAAAGTAGTTTTTTTTATGATAGCTATCCCCAAATTTATATGAAAAAAATGTTTAAGACCTATATGGTATTTCAAATTTAAAGCAATTTCATTGGCTAACACATGATGAAATGGAATTTGAATAAAAGTTAAAAGGCCCATTTTGAGTTGAAATTTCCTCTAATGTGTTCCCACCTGGATGGATGTGTCATTCTGATGAGTAGGTTAGATATAAGTGCAGAGCCATTTCACAGATGTTAGTGATGTGATGTCCTATCATGCTGGTGAATGTGAGTGCTAGGAATTTCTGATGTGATTGTAGTTTACTACATGATCAGATGTGAGTGCTGGGCATGCCTTTCTGACGAGTAGGTCAGATGTAAGTGTTGGGCATGCCTTTCTGACGAGCAGGTCAGATGTAAGTGCTGGGAGAAGACCTACCTGGTGGCTAGGCCTACAACCAGCATGAAAAAGGGCTAGCTCTGTAGAACTTCCCATGACAAGATAGTACACACATGATGATGACCAGAGATGATCCAGATCGAGCTATGATCCAGATCCAGATCCAGATCGAGTGATGATCCAGATCCAGTCTAGTGATGATGATCCAGATCCAGTGATGATCCAGATCCAGTGATGATATTCTATGATGATCCAGATCGAGAGATGATCCAGATCCAGATCCAGATTGAGTGATGATCCAGATCCAGTTCTATGACAATCTAGATCGAGAGATGATCCAGATCCATATGACTTGAAGATGAAGATGACTTGAAGATGAAAATGACTTGAAGATGAAGATGACTTGAAGACGAAGATGACTTGAAGATGAAGATAATCCAATTGATACAGAGAAGAAGACCAGTGCTGAAAATCGTGTCGAAAGAATACCTTCCTAGTTAAGAGGGAGTGTTGATGTACATATAACTTTGGAATGTATTCTTCTATGTATCTTATGTATTGTAACCCGATGTTTATTCCAGGATGTTTCTATTATGTATTTGGGTCATGTTGTCATGCCCCGATGTTTCGATCGGGAGGATTAATAATTTAAACAAGTCTTGTCAAGTGATTAGGTAAGTCCCCACAGTTTCGGGGCACTTGAGTTATTATACACTAATCAAGGTGTAGGCTCGGGTAAGTAATTGTAAGTTGAGCCTACGTGTGAAAATTCACTTCAAGTGAATGGAAGAATATAAATAGAGAGTGAGAGTCTCTCTATTTATCACTTGCATAACACATCACTTGCTCTCTCAAGTGTGGCGCACTAGTGGAGAAGGAAATATACTGGGACTAGAAGACTACTGCTGTCGGGAGTGCATCTTACTTTTTTGGGGTCTTACATCTTGTGGTGATTCTATCTTTGAGGAAGTTGTGGGGTTTTCTCCATTTATGGTTTCCCCGATCAAAACTCTTTGTGTATCTTGTCTCTTGTGGTGTGCTTATGTTATTGCTGTGCTTGTTATTCTCTCAGTGAAAAGATCCTAACATAATGCTAGCTTAAATGTTGAAAAACTAACAAGATCAACGGTGTGCAACGTTTTGTGTGGAAATATTGGTTTGGAAATCATGGAATGATATTTAAAAAATGCACATCCGATATCTGATTTCCACCTTAGATCGATGGTCACAAAAATCTTGAAGGAGATCAACTGTGTGGAATGATTGAGGAGAAAATCTAAGTGTGGAGAGATGTGTTGAGAACTATCACATTTCATAAATTCACTACCCACATTTCATCTCAGATCTACGATCAGGAGACAGTCTGGGACAAAGATCAATGGTTCATGATGATTGCAGAAAGACGAATGCGAAAAATGTTTTAAGTTTGGGTTGTGCTAATCAAATCAGAATTCCTATTGTGCAGATTCGCAAAGGTGAAGAGGTACATTCGCAATGGTGAAGAGGTGTGTTCGCAATGGTGAAGAAGTGTGTCTGCAACGGTGAAGAGGTGTGTCCAGAAATTGTAAAGAGAGGTGTTCGCAAAAAACACGAGGATATTTATTGACAGAGTATTGAAGAAATTAATTGTCTCTGTAATTGCGAATGACAGAGTCTAAGAAGTGAAGAGAAGACTGATAAAAATCAGCCTAGGCTGGTGGGTTGGCACTAGGATAGACTATAAGTCTACACAGGGTGTTGTAGCATCCTTGTCTATTATAGCAGATAGAAAAGTAGGGTGTTACAGCATCCTTATATGTTGTAGTAGGTAGAAGACCGGGGTGTTGGAGCATCCTTGTCTATTGTAGCAGGAAGAAACCCAAGGTGTGGTTGCATCCTTTCTGTAGTAGCAGATAAAGTAATTTTGTAGATTCATCTTATTAATGAGTTTGAATTGGTGGTTTTCTTTTTAAATTTTCCACGATAAAATATGTGTTTTAACCTGTTTGATTCATTGTGTTTTTTTATTTTAAAAAGAAAAAGACAATATTGATTCACCCCCCCTCTTAGTATTGTGGGATAAACATACAATTGGTATAAGAGAAAGTTCCTAAATCATAGTTTAACCACTGGAAGGTAGGGCTTGTTTAAAAACCACTATGGATCAACAAGAAGGTTTAGCCACGAACAAACCTCCATTGTTCACATGAGAAAATTATGCTTATTAGAGTGTGAGAATGAGGTGCCATCTGATGTCGCTTGGATGGAAGGTGTGGGATGCAACTGTAAAGGGATATAAAATAGGTGATCAAGCACCCACAGACAATATAGAACTAGGCCAATATGAAGGTAATGCCAAATCCCTAAACGCAATCCTCAATGGGTTGACAAGTTCTTTGTTTACAAAAGTTATGAGATGCAAGACTGTCAAAGAAGCTTGGGATAAATTAAATATTATCTATGAAGGATTATCTAAGATCAAGGAATCCAAGTTTCAGACATATAAAGGTAAGTTTGAGACCCTAAAAATGAAAGAAGATGAAAACATTGGAGAGTACCTTCTAAGGGTAGATGAAGTTGTAAATGCTATTAGAGGTCTTGGAGGAAAATTAAAAGAAAGAGAAGTGGTGAGTAAGGTACTGAGAACATCACCAATGAATTATGATTCAAAAGTATCCACCCTAGAATAATGGGATAATCTTGACTAGGTGACAGTAGATGAGATATATGGAATCCTCACTACATATGAGATTAGGACAGGACTAAATGAATCTTCAAAAAAGGAATCGGCATTTAAGGCCTCATCCAAAAATCAAATAGAGAACCTAGATGACGAGGAAGCTCTTTTTATTAAAAAACTTGAGAAGGGTATTGGAAAACATAAAGGAAAGATAACCCTGAAATCTTTTAACTATGGAAGAATTGGACATTTTTCTTCAAAATGTACTTACCCTAAAAAGGAGGATTTTGACGAGAGAGAAACCTCAAAGGAAGGGTAAAACAGGAAATAAGAAGAAGTCCTATGAGAAAAAGAAAATTGTCTATACCATGGAAGATAGTGAATATGGAGATACAAGTGGAGATGAGGAAACTGATATTCTATTGAAAAAATTGATAAATGTAGGAAAATAACAAACAATCAAATCATATCAGTAGTGAGATGGAAGCTAAAATTCTAGATTCCAAAAGAATTGAGGAACATCTAAACCTCCAACTCAAAAGAAGAATACAAGAATATGATAAACTAGAAGAAGAGATCATGCAATTCAAGAAAAAACTTGATGAAGGATCTATCAAATCTAAATTTGAAAATAGCTCAAGGATTTTAGATGACATCATGAAAAGCCAAAGACCATTAAATGATAGATCTGGTTTGGGTTTTGTCAAAGAAAAGAAACCAAAATTTTTATCTTTCACTAATCAAGGAGGGAAAAAAAAAGTTATGTTGAAGCACTAAAAAGTCCAATGACAAAGGAAGAAAGAAAGAAAACTGCCCCAAAACCTCAAGATAAAAACAGAAATATGGTGTCGAAGAGATCGAATAGATATCTACAGATCGTTTTAGGTAACTGTTACTCATGTAATAATTTTGGTCATAAATTCGTAAATTGTAGAACTAATAGAAAGGTTCCAGAGTACAAGAAGAAGACATCGAGTCATATACCAAAATAAAATCATAACATTTTTACACTTCTTGAAAAATATGACATAGAGTGTTACAAATGTAATAACTATGGACATATGGCAAGAGATTGTAAACTAAGGACTCCTACAAGGAATACTGTTGCAACTAAGTCTCAAGACACAAAACAAAACAAAAAGTATTGGAAGGAAAGGGAAGAAAAAGAAAGTTCCATGATTGCTCTATGTGCAACAAAAAGCCAAAACTTGTGGCACTTGGATAGTGGCTATTCAAAACATATGACTAGTGACCAAACCAAATTCATAACACTAAAATATAATAAAGGTAAAGTCACTTTTGGAGACAATCTGTCCTCCAAGATAATTGGAAAAGGAACAATTGCTGTTAACAACAATATCAAAGCAGAAAATTTATTACTAGTGGAAAACCTCATGCCTAATCTTCTCAGTGTGAGTCAAACATGTGATCAAGGGTACATCTGTATTTTTTATTCAGAAAACTGTGAAATCAAGAAAAAGGACTTCGAAAGAGTTGTTGGCGTGGCTATAAGAAACTAAAAAATGTGTACATCCTAGAAAATGAAAATCAATGTTACTTAGGTATGGTTGATGAAAGCTGGTTATGGAACAGAAGGTTGGGACACTTAAATTTTGACAATCTTGTCAAAATAAGTAAGAAGGAAGTTGTAAGATACTTTCCTAAAATTGTAAAACCTCTAAACTTTGTTTGTAAACATTTTCAACATGGCAAGCAAACTAGAGCTACTTTTAAAACAAAAGAACATATGACTTCACATCCTCTGGAAATAGTGCACACAGATCTCTGTGGACCAACAAGAACTAAAAGTATACAAGGAGAGTATCATTTCATGTTTCTCATTGACTATTACACAAGGATGACTTGGGTGACATTCCTCAAACAAAAATCAAAATCCTTTGAGAAGTTTAAAATATTCAAAGCAATGGTTGAAAATAAGACATATGTGAAGGTCAAATGTATTAGATCTGAAAATGGGGGAGAATTTACCTCAAATGAGTTTAATAAGTTCTATGAGACACATGGAATTAAGAGAAAATTTTCAGTTGAAAAAAATCCTCAGCAGAACGACGTTGTTGAAAGGAAAAATAGAACAATCCAAGAGGATGCCAGAAGAATGCTAAATGAAGCAAATTTGTCAGATGCATTTTGGAAAGAAGCAGTATACATAGCTGTCTATATAATTAATAGAGGACAACTCAGAGTAAATAAAGACAAGACCCCTTATGAAATATGGTATGGGAGACCAGCCTCAGTCAAATATTTCAAAGTATTTGGCAATAGTTGTTACATCAAAAGGAACGAGAATGAACTTGGTAAGTTTGACTCTAGAAATGATGAAGGAATATTTCTAGGATATTCATCCACCAAGAAGGAATATAGATGTTTCAAAAAAATATTACACAATATTGTAGAAAGTGCAGATGTAAAAGTAGATGATATAAAACCAAGAAGAGAAAGAGGTCAGGATAGTGTTGAAAATACAAATAATGAAGAAAAGGAAGAGCTGGAAGAGGATGAAAGTATTCATGAAGAAGAATAAGGAATATAAAAGGAAGATACATAGGTAAGTTAAGAAAAATCCCCAAGACATGATACAAAAACCCCATCTAGAAGGATACAAAGGAATCATCCAAAAACACAGATCATAGGTGATAAAAATGTTGGAGTCAGTACAAGGAGATAGCTAACATTTAATGAACAATCCATACTCTCAATAGTGGAACCTGATAATGAATAATTAGATCATGTTTAGAAGATCGAATCCTGGGAACTTGTCTCAAGACCTAAAGATAAGAATGTTATAGGGACCAAATGTGTTTTCAAGAACAAATTCAATCAAGATGATCAAGTAATAAGGAACAAGGAAAGATGAGTATGTAAGGGGTATGATCAGGTAGAAGGGATTGATTTTGAAGAAACTTATGCTCCTATGGAAAGACTTGAAGCAATCAAAATGTTTCTAGCAATATCAAGCCATACAAATTTTAAAGTATATCAAATGGATGTTAAGTATGAATTTTTTAATGGAAAAATAGAAGAACAAGTTTATATTGAACAACCTGAACGTTTTCTATTATCAGAAAACAATGTCTATTTCTACAGAATAAAAAAGGCACTCTATGGTCTTAAACAAGATCCAAGAGCCTGGTTTTCAAGGCTAGACAACTATTTAAAGCAACAAGGATTTAAGAGAGAGGTCACTAAAAGTAATATCTACTTGAAAATTGAAGATAAAAACACAATCATCATTGTTTTTTATGTAGATGAGATCATTTTTGGAAGCAATTTACAAATTCTAAGTGTTAGATTTGTTTATGAAATGAAGAAAGAATTTGAAATGTCAATGTTGGGTGAATTAACATTTTTCTTGGGGTTACAGGTTTATCAAACCGACAAAGGAATATTTATCTCTCAAACTAAGTACATCAAAGACATGCTTAAGATATTTAAGATGGAAGACTCCAAACCTATTAGTAGTCCTATGATCACATGGTGTAAATTAAGTAAGGGCGGTGAGTCTCTGGAAGTAGATCACGCCATGTATAGATCCATGATAGGTATCCTGCTATATGTGACAGCTACAAGACTAGATGTGATGCAAGTTGTAGGATTGGTTGCTAGGTTCCATTCAATCCCTAAAGAGACGCATGTAATTGCAGTAAAAATGATTTTCAAGTATTTAAAAGGCACTGTGGAGTATGGGTTATGGTACCCAAAGAGTCAAGATTTCATGTTAAAGGAAATTACTAATGCAATTTGGGTAGGAAGCATTGATGGTCGAAAAAGCACCAGTGGAGCAACATTATTTTTAGGGGATTACCTGGTATCATGATAAAGTGAGAAACAGTCCTCCATTTCACTCTCTACAGGCGAGGCTGCATACATTATTCTTGCATCCTGTTGAACTCAAGTTATTTGGATGAAATAGACACTAGAATATTTACTTGTTAAATATGATCATCCAATAATAATAAACTGTGAAAATACCGGTGCTATTAATATGTCAAAAACCTTCATTTTTCACTCTAAAATGAAACACATACCAATCAAGTGTCACTTTCTAAGAGAACATGTATCTCAAAAAGTTGTAAAATTAGAATATATTGACACAAAAGCACAAATTGTTGATATCTTTACCAAATCGTTACCCAAAGAAGCTTTTGAGCATCTTAGACAGTAGATGGGTATGATTTCATTGCATTAGAGAAATAGGCATGATCTCAGGGGGAGATATGATGATAGGAGGAGTTATCAAAAAAAAGGGAAAGACAGGAAATCCTAAACAAGTTAACATGATATCCTTTGTCATTGTTTTAAAAGGGGGAGAATGCTTAGATGTTTCCATCAATGCCAAAGGGGGAGATTGTTAAGAATTTAGTTTTCATTGATGTCAAAGGTGTTCACGAATTACAAAGAGATAAAAAGAGGATATGATGGCAAGGTAAGATTAGTGAAAGAAAAAGGAAGATGATATGACATAGACAAAATTGTTAGAAAGAGTCACAAATCATTTCTGCAAAGTTATGGTAAGATCCGCATTAGTTCTAAAATGAACAGTTAGGAAGCATCCTGCACTAGATCCGAAAAATGAGGATTAGTTATGGTAATATCCGCAAAGACATTAGGTAGATCTGCAAAGTCATGGTGAGATCCACATTATATTCACATAAGATCTAAGGACAAGAAGAGATACGACGGTCAGGAAGCTTCCCCCACAAGATCCAATGGTTGGGGGATGAGATCCGCAAAGAACATAGGGACGAGGTGAAGTTTCACAGTTAACCCAAATTGAACAGCAGAGAATCAGTCCACAACAAGATCTGACGGTTAAGGATAGGTTTCACATAAGATAGGCAGAAAGGTTGAAGTTCAGCAAAGATATGAGACCCAATGGCAAAGAACTAATCCGCTAAAACAGATCAACGGTGCGGAAAACTTAGTGTGGAAAACCAAAAGTGGAAGAAGCATAAGCTCATTTTTGAAACATTGATTTTCTGACTTCCGCATCCCGTGATCCAAAAGATTGGTGATCAGAAAGAATTCCATGAAATATCGACGGTATGGAAAGGTTAGTGCAGAAAACGGAAAGTGGAAGAAGCATAAGCTCATTTTTGAAATGTTGATTTTTTTACTTCCACATCTCGTGATTTAGAAGATCGATGGTCAGAAAGAATTCCATGAAATATCAACGGCATGGAAAGGTTATTATAGAAAATGAAAAGTGGAAGAACTATATGCTCATTTTTGAAACATTGAGTTTCTGACTTCTGCATCCTACGATTTGGAAGATCAATAGTCAGAAGGAATTCTATGAAAGATCGACGACGTGGAAAGGTTAGTGCGGAAAACGAAAAGTGGAAGAAGCATAAGATCGTTCTTTTGAATCATTGAATTTTTGACTTCCACATCTTACATTCCTGAAGATAAATGGTCATAAAGAAGCCCATAGGAGATCAACAGTGAGGAACGTTTGGTGCGCAAAATATTGGTTCGGAAATAATGGAATGATATTTGAAAAAGGCACATCCGATATCCGATTTCCACCTCAGATCGACAATCATGAAAATATTGAAGGAGGTTGACAGTGCGGAATGATTGAGGAATAAAGATAAGTGCAGAAAGACATGTTGAGAAATATCACATTTCGGAAATTCACTACCCACATTTCATCTCAGATCTACGGTCGAGAAACAATCCAGGACAAAGATCAACGAATCCTGATGAGTGTAGAAAGACAACTGCAAAAAATGTTTTAAGGTTGGTTTGTGCTAATCAGATCATAATTTCCGCCATACGGATTCACAATGATGAAGAGGCACATTTACAATGGTGAAGAGGTGTGTTCACAATGGTGAAGAAGTGTGTCCACAACGGTGAAGAGGTGCGTCCAGAAATTGTGAAGAGAGGCATCTGCAGAAAACATGAGGGTATTTATTGATAGAGTATTGAATAAATTAATTGTCTCTGTAATTGCAAATGAAAGAGTCCAAGAAGTGAATAGAAGACTGATAAAAATCAGTCTAGGGTGGCAAGGTGGCGCTAGGGAAGACTATAAGTCTACACAAGGTGTTGTAGCATCCTTGTTTGTTATAGCAGATAGGAAACTAGGGTGTTGTAGCATCCGTATCTATTGAGCAGGAATAAGCCCATGGTGGTGGTACATACTTGTCTGTTGTAGTAGGAAAAAACCTAGGGTGTGGGTGCATCCTTCCTATAGTAGAAAATAATAAAATTTTGTAGATTCATCTTATTAATGAGTTTGAATTGGTGGTTTTCTTTTTAAAATTTCCACGATAAAATATGTGTTTTAAACTATTTGATTCATTGTGTGTTTTGATTTAAAAAAAAATACAATACTGATTCACCCCCCCTCTCAGTATTGTGGGATAAACCAATAACCATACTTGTAATTTGGCTTTAGCCACCTGGGTTATCTATACACCCTCAGGACAACTGGTTTCCTCTCGAGGTTCCTACTTAGGTCCTGCGACTAATAACGTGGCTGAATACAGTGCATTCATTGAGTTGTTATGGGATTCTAAATTGCATGGAATTACCCATATGAAGGTCAAGCTTGAATCACAGCTCATGGTTTCCCAACTTAATGGTGATTATCAAGTGCAAAACCCTAACATACTACGTCAGTTTTTACATGTGATATTACTTGAAATAATTTTTGAATACATTTCATACATTCATATTTCAAGAAATAAAAATAGAATTATTGCTGCATATGAGAATTACATACTCGAATACAACTTAACACACACATTGTAAATAAATTCTACAGACACATTTGAAACACGTGTACATAACCAGAAATATATATATATGTAAAAATATGTCCATAAGATATAATGAGTTTGATCCAAAGATCCTGTCATAAGTACATCAATATACAAAAAATAAGATCATAATCTGTAATATGCCCAAGTCTAGGGCTGATACTCAACCTCCTTGGTTGTGGTTTCATCTACAGCCTCCCTATAACATAGTACCTTCCTAGGAACCCTTCTAAGAAGGTGTAACCAGGTCGAGGGAATCTCAACTACATGCTCTTGCATAGCCATCGAGATCTGCTCCATCCCGAGTGTGGGGACATTCTTGGTAAGACTGGACAACTTCCCCTCAATGACATGTAGCATAGCATTGTCCCCACCAACCTGCATGGGTTGCACAAATATTTAGGAATTCCCATCGGGGTGGACTGGTCCTCCAAGTTCATATGTATATATAATTTTATGAATAAAATATCATAAAAATCAAATAATGAAAAAGTAAAAACATATACATGTTCCCCCCCATTCTCCTCCAAGGGGGAGGATTAGTTCTGGATCTCCACATAAATCTAATCCTATGTAAGGGAACTGCTCGAGAGAAGGAACCTGTCTACTCCAACAGGAGTAGAAGTCGTCATCATATTCGTTCTATATTGCACCGCCACCACCCTATCGGAGGAAGATATCTCCCCACCATGTGAGTATTGGATCACTAGGTGGGAATGGAGGTAAATTCACTGCGGAAATTAGGGCAGCAAACCTCTCAAAGAAGAATGCCATTAGTATACTAGCATACCCAAAGTTCTTCTTTTGACCCCTCCTGTAGTCAGAAATTTGTTTCTTAATAATTGGGAGTAATGCCGAGCACCAATCAAAAAATGCACCCCACATGCACTCTACCTCCACACGCATATGATTTTGTGTTGCCAACTACAGTGTGGATGACCCCACAACTCTAGCAACTATGCTTACCATGACCTTCAATGGAAATCTGGTAATCTGTGAAATTGGGACTTGTGTCTCCGATTTTTGTGTACAAGAAAAACAATAGGTATTGATGTAGTCTTACACACTCAATGGGTCACTACCCCATCCAGTGCCTTCTATGTTCATAGGTGTCCCCTTGTAAGATAGTCCCATTATGAAGTAAATTTCATCTAAATCCAATTCCAAGGTCTCCCTTGCATGTCAAAGAGCCCAAGCTCGTGATCCCAATATCTCACCAAGGTTTCCAAAAGGCGGACTTCGAAATGCATATTTGAGGTACAGTATAATTTTAATAATTAGCATCTTTTCAAAGCTTTCAAAGTGGTGGAATCTCTCATGGAATCGCAATCCATGTCCCCGTGCTCGCATTCTCTCCACTCCAACACCATGGTGGCCTGCCAAAGAAACATATCCTTCATTAGAATCCATCACAAAATCATTTGCATTATCAATTTTTTGAAAAACTAAGGGTTGCGCAGTATTCGCGACTGTGCTTTAGGAACAATGTGAATCACTTGTGGGTTGCACTGCAGACAATCCATGGTTAAAACTCACACTCACGGGTGTAATGAATGCTACCTGCAAGTACCCCAAGATTCCTTTAGGGTAGGCATAAAATGACCTAATTTAACATGAAAAATAAAATTGGAATGGAACAAATGAAAGAGGAGGGAGATACCACTAACCTGCAACTTTTGGTTTTGAATTTGGTCCATAGGACTGTCAACTACAATCAATTGAAGTTCGGAGTTAAAATTTCCAAATATCGTTAAAAAATCCAAATGGTACGTTTATTTTTTATTTTGAGCTATTTATAGAAAAAAAATAAAAATTTTACCCATTTTCTATAGTTTAAATTCATCTTTTGATATATGAACTAATACCATGGTATTTTACCAGCTACAACAGGTCCTGGATGATCAAAAAGTTGTTTTTCGTCACATATAGGGTAGGATTCGGTCTTCATTGCAAACTTTGCACTTACACCTTATCCTATGCTTAACCCTAGGATCACTTTTTCATCCATGGACTATTTTGTATAACCACTTTTACCTCGTACACATCATTGTTCTTCCATGGATAGGGCCTTCTTTAGATGGGTAACCCTAGTTTAGAACATCTTATTGTCTTTCTGGTACCCATGTCGCAGTTGTGTTAGGTTTGCATGAGCCTTCTTAGTTGTTTTTATTGACAAAATGAGCCTCATTTTGCATCTTTTTACAAGGTATATCCGATTATAAGGCTCCTCTCTCTTATGGAGTTTTCTTTAGGACCTGGTCTGAGTCCTTAAAAACATACTATAAAGACAAGTAAACTTGTTCATTCAGACTCATTAAGGTAAATTAAACGATCATCTAAATTAGTGGTAGGTTATCTCTTTTTTGGACCATGTAGATTATTTACGAGAAAGGAACACTCTCTTTTTTGCGTTGAGAAGAGTATCTTCAGGAAAAGTTTTATCTCTTTTCTGGACCTAAGGGTCTAAACTTACATAAAAGTAGCCCTGGTATGAGATTATTTTTCTCTTTTTCATGCTCTAGATCCAAACATGAAAAAGATTCCAAGAGTACTTTATGTCTTTGTCACGCTCGCTAAACCATAAAGAACAAAGCATCGAGTTTACTAATGTAAGTCCCATTTCTCGTAAACAAATGGAACTTTTTGAGTGATCTTTCCTTCCATCACACTCGTTAAACTCAAGTTATATGTTGCTTTTGAAGGTCCATTAGTTTGTTGATAGTTTACCCCTTTTTTGGACCTTGTCGACTAAGTACAAAAAAGGTATACCTTATTCCTTCGGGAGCTGGGAGAGTTCTTATGTGGATTTTTTCAAACTTTTCTAGCCTAAGGAGACTAAATTGTACAAAACATCACCCCCTAGACTCTTCTTTGGATTTTTTAGACTCTCAAAACTATGAAAACACCAACGAGCATATACTAGTTTAGGCTCGCAAAATCTACAAATCAATGACATATCAAGCACTATTCTCTCCCCCGTTTAAGCTTGTCAAAAATGAAGAGAGACATGATTTGACTTTCTTGGACTCGTTAAAACTTAACAAGAAAGGTAAGGAATAATTTCACTCTTTGGGTTATAAGCAGTGGCAGCATGTCATCCTTTAATAAAGAATTGTCTAAACTTCCCAATACTCATGTCTCAGTTTCCACTTCCAGCTCAGCTATTACTTCGACCTTTTACTCCTCCACTTGCCCTTTATACATGGGGAATATGATTATGTCTCCTATATGACATATAATTCTAGTTTTCGTATATGAAAGTTTAAATATTCCTTGGGTCATGTATGTGTCGTTATCACTATTCAAAGACTTGTACCACTATTTGGTCATCATGATTCCCATCATTATCATCTCTGAGAATCCCTTGTGTCTACCTTCCCTCATCCAATCCAAGGATATGTTAGCAACCAAAATGAAATGGTATTTTTGAGAGCATCATCATTACTCTCTATTTGATTTGTCATTTTCTTATTTCCTTTGCCCAATGTCATACTCCGATTCTTCATGAAAGCTCTCGTTGATCATTTTTACTCGCATTCCAAAGCATTATCAGTTTTTCCTAAACCCTAATTTTATACTTCTTTAGATTTGAAACTGTTATTTTCATCAAATAAAATAAGAAATGGTGTGTTCTTTAAAGTGACTAAGTCTAAAGTTTCAAAAAATCCAAAACCTAAGCTACATTAATCATATGACAAACTCCAATTTATATTAATGTCTAGGCCTAATCCATCCTATTAGGTTTATGATTTTTTCTAAACAGATTAAAGATTTAGAATTTTATCAAGAGATTGGGGACCCTCAATCTAATTCTCAACGCAATCCATAAGCCAACTTACAAATTCATCCCACATGCCCAAGTCACAAATCGACACACAAAGCCAAGCACAAATTCCAAGCACTATACCTGTCCACTCCTCATCAATAAGCTATGTATACACCGATGCTTGTACAGACCACTAAAATCAAACTCTTGATACATATGGGATTCTTCCTAAAAAAATAAAAATGTAGAAATAAAATGTAACCATCAAGCTGCATGCAAAGGTGCCACAAGAAAAAAGGATAGGTGCTGTCAATAGTGTGCAATCAGGGAAGATAAAGACAAGTACAACGACAAATTCTCTGAATAGACATTTGCAAAATGCCTGATTTATAGGCAGAGGATTTGTGTGCAGGTGTTCTTTGGTAAGTATAATTTGATGTATTATTTGACAGGTCAAAGGCATTGGGTTGCATGAAAGGAAGGCCACAACATGTAAATGGAAGCGTTGCACCATGTACAAATCGACAGAGGAGTTCTCTGTAAACATTTGGCAAATAACAAAACACAGATAGCTGCCAGATCTTTCCTAGAAAAACATGATAAGAATGCAGAAAATATTGAGGGTTGTGTATGCAAAAGAGTTCAAATGGTGTTCAGAAGTTTCTATGTGCACACATGTGCAATCAAGTCAATTAAAATTCCTATGGGAGGTATAAAAGTTGCTCAGCTTTACAGAGAACTTCTTTTTGCATTCATATATTAACGTTTTGTTATGCATTTATTAAGTCCTCCTGTAGCAGAATGTGTTTATAACGTGTACATTTTGGAAAAGTATCATGGAACAGGAGATCTGGCTCAGCATTGCTGGCAACACTTCAAACCCATAGATTGCTTTTCTCATTCATAAGAAATGCAAAAAATCTAATTGTAGAGAATGTTTCTATAATGGAACAACTAAAAAAGTCACATGGAGAAGATATGACAACCACTATTGAAGAAAATGGTTCTATGAATATATCACTGTAGTTGGTAAAACCTGAAGGCGATGGACATTTTCATGATATATCAAGGGAAATCATTTCAAATTATTCTAAAATAAATGAACAAAGGCATAGTGAGACCTGTGATTCAAATGGAAAGGTTCATACAATATTTAAGATGCAAATTTCCAATATGATACAAGTTGAATATCCCATGTATTCCACATGTTCAACCATAGCCTGGTTTCTAGGCAGTAAATATTCAGTCAAATTTTCCATATTTTGAAAGCTATTTTCAAGCAGATCCTTCAGTGGCTTAGGCGGGCTTTCACAACTGCCCTTAGATTTTTGCTTTCCTAGCCACCAAAAGTATAGAATGGGATAGAAAACCATATTTTTGCATAGATCTTACTTTTTCTGATCCAAACACCTCGAGGATGGTTTCTAATGATAAATAATAATTAAAGGCATCATAATCAAGGTTCTGTTCTAGGTTTAAAGGCACCAGCAAGAAGAAAATGGTGAAGCTTCTCATCTATTTTTGGTAAAAATATGACCTATTTAGCAAAGGTGGCAATTTCGAATGCTCCATCAGCCTCTAAGGATCTATTGCAGCTGCCAGATATTTCAAAGACCAAGAAGATCATTTAAGATAAGGAGATTGACCTTCAAAATAGGATCTTTTCCTATTTTCTTGTAATTGTTTTTGACTGTCTATTTTTAGTAAATTAGATCCAGTTTCTTAGGATCTGGAACGGTTTGTAAAGGCTATAAAGCCTAAAGACTTCAGAAGAAGTGGAGGGTAGATTTTGAGTATTCTACTTTACTGTTTTTTGTGAAGAGGCACTTTCTTTATTATAATCATCCTACAAGCTTCTTTCTTTCATTATTGTCAGGTCTTATTTTCTTATCTCTGTTATGTGTTATTGAGTTGAATGGTATTATTTTTCTATGTTTATAATCCTATGTTAACTGTCATCTTACCTTTGATTATTCAAACTAGGATCATTAGCACTCATTGCTAGTTAATTGGCCCATCATATGTAATTGCTTTATGTATGTTCTAATTAATTGATTAGTTTCTTTATCCTTTTACCTATTTGATAATAATCCTTGAAGGCCTTGTATTGTTTGAGTATACTTAATATTGTCTTGAGTAGACAATCCAGTGATGTTATACATTCATCTTGATCCAACCACATACCCATCATTGAGAGAATAGATTAAGTTACCAGGCATCTTTGAGCTACAACCTAGAAGAGTTTCCTGGAGTGACAACAAATTGGCATCGTTTCCAAGGAGAAGAGATTGAAGCTCAGTTTCCTTGGGAAATGACATAGTTCTAGCTTTGATGATAGACAAAGTCTAGACATTTTTTGTTGTTGTAATCATCTATTTGGCGACTCCATGAAGGATGGATTCAGTGGCGACTCCATAATCTTTCAATGTCAAAGGCATTTGCTGCTCTTTTGGCTCGGAGGTTTGAACCTCTCAATTTCTCTGCCATTCTTGGTTTTCCACATCCAGTACCCCTTATGGATGAATGGCGAGATTTTCTTCCTATATTTAGAGAGGGGAAAGAAGATAATCTTGCAGATCACCTCATCAAGTTCCATGAGTGAATGGATATACGATATCTACAGCACGAGGATGTTCACATGAAAATGTTCATGCATTCATTGGATGGTGATGCAAGTAAATGGTATTTCTCATTATCTTCTTCTAGTATTTCATCATTAAATGATTTTCACAGAGTATTCAATGAGCACTGCAAAAGGTACTTTTCAAATGAGTTCTTATTTAATAATTGTTGTGAGGAATATAAATTGCATTCTAAAGTTGAAGATCTAAATGGAGAAGAATATTCTCCTCACAATTTATATCATCTTTCAAATGATCTTCACTGTGATGTGCCTCCTCATAAATATGAATTAGAAAGGAGTAATGAAGAATCTTAGGGATTATCTATTACCTCTATTTCTGATTTTTATGAATCTGAAGAAACATCTTCTTTAGCCACACGTGGAGATGATCAGCTTTCTATTGGTCAAATGTTCGTTGAAACCAGTAAGGCTAGCCCACAGTTTCGAGATTTGCATGTCAAGGGAAGTTACAGTATTCAGGAGGGACACGATTTCCAGGGACTATCTAATCTCCATCTAGAGCATCAAGAAGATCCTCCTTCCCCATGTGAATATGATATTTCAAATTTGGATGAGAAAGTTGATTATGATGAGGAACCTGCTGATATTTTTCCAAATCTGTTTCAAGATCCCATTGCTGATAATTTCATGCAAGAACCTTCATGCCTGTCATTAGAATTGTATCATGATGTTCCCATATTTGATAAATATAGTGATGAGGAAGAATATTTTGAGGTTTATAAAGGATTGTTGACTACTAGATTTTCATCTAGTTCTACTTTTTAGCAAAGGGATGATCAGAAATGTATGCATGTTGTGGTTAATGATAGTTATGAGGAGTATGCTTCAATAGGGGACACTTATTTTTGTGATCGATATATTAATGATCTTCAGGATGTTAATTATGGTGTAGATTTTTTGACATTGTACCAAATGCATATGCTGACTTAGAGTGTTAAGAAGATCAGTTTGTTCCCTTTGAAAAAACAAAAGATAATGAACAGATTTTTATATCAGCATGTGATAGATTTGAATATGTAGTAGATAGTAAGGGAAGCCCTCAGTTTTTTGATTTGCAGACAAAGGGAGAGTGCATCAAATATGAAGAGGAAGATGATGATTTGAAAAGATAAGATCAGCAGTCCATCCTATATGACTCTCTGAATGAAGCGTAGTAGTCCACATTCAGCATTGAGATTCGTGATAGCCATCAACAAAAGCATTTCAGTCAGTCGAAACAGCATCATAAAGAGGTATTTTTCGTCGGCTTTCAATGACCCTATTGCAAACTATTTGGAATCTTTGAGCAATTTATATGTTCAAATATTTATGTTAGATGAAAGTTTGCTTTATCATCTGTTCAAACCACTTTCTTGTTCTATGTACATTCCTTTATTTCTGGGGTTAATATCAAGATCAGTTTCTCACATGGCTTCATTAGAATCACGAGTTCACTTGATAAGAAGTAGTGCAGTTGGTTAGTGTACAAGTAGGTAGGAGAATAAAATCTTCATATGAGCAGGTAGATTGTTTTCAGTTTTCTTAAATAAACAGATCAGGCTACATATTTTTTGAAGATCCATTTGCACAGGCCAAATGAATCCATATCCCAATGGTAAAGGAAACTGGAACTACTATGTTCTTGGAAACCTTGCAGGGAGGTCTCCATCCCAGCTGGAGCTAGATGTTAGAAACCAAAATGCAATGGCATTTTTTAGAGCATCATCATTACTCTCTATTTGATTTGTCATTTTCTTAGATTCTTTGGCCAGTTTCATACTCCAGTTCTTCATGAAATCTCTCATTGATCATTGTTACCCACATTCCAAAGCATTATCAGTTTTTCCTAAACCCTAAATTTATGCTTCTTTAGATTTGAAATTGTTATTTTCATCAAATAAAATAAGAAATGGTGTGTGATTTAAAGTAACTAAGTCTAAAGTTTCCAAAAATCCAAAACCTAAGCTACATTAATCATACGACAAACTCCAAGTCATATTAATGTCTAGGCCTAATCTAGCCTATCAGGTTTATGATTTTTTCTAAAAATATCCAAGATTTAGACTTTTATCAAGATATTGGGGACCCTCAAGCTAATTCTCAACCCAATCCATAAGCCAACTTAAAAATTCAACCCACAAGCCCAAGTCACAAATTGACACACAAATCCCAGCGCCAATGCCAAGCACTATACATGTCTAGTCCTCATCAATAAGCCATGTATACACCGATGCTTGTACAGACCACTAATCTCAAACTCCTGATACATATGGGATTCTACTCAACAAATAAAAATGAAGAAATAAAACGTAACCATCAGGCCGCATGCAAAGGTACCACGAGAAAAAAGGATAGGTTTTGTCAATAGTGTGAAATCAGGGAAGATAAAGACAAGTACATTGACAAATTCTATGAATAGACATTTGCAAAATGCCTGATTTGCAGAAAGAGGATTTGTGCACACATGTTATTTGGTAGGTATAGTTTGATGTTTGTATTATTTGACAGGTTGAAGGCATTAGGACACATGAAAGGAAGGCCACAACATGTAAATGGAAGCATTGCACCATGTAAATCGACAGAGGAGTTCTCTGCATACATTTGGAAAATAACAAAACACAGATAGATGCTAGATCTATCCTAGAAAAATGTGATAAAAAAACAAAAAATATTGAGGGTTGTGTATGCAAAAGAGTTCAAAGGGTTTTCAGAAGTTTCTATGTGCAGACATGTGGATTCAAGTCAGTTAAAATTCTTACGGGAGGTAGCAAAGTTGCTCAACTTGCCAGAGAACATCTTTTTTTGTTCATCTGTTAACGTTATGTTCTGCATTTATTAAGTCCTCCTATAGAAACATGTGTTTATATTGTGTATGTTTTGGAAAAGTATCATGGAACAGGAGATCTGGATCAGCATTGCTAGCAATGCTTCAAACCCATAGATTGATTTTCTTATTCATAAGAAATTCAAAAAATTTAATTGTAGAGAATGTTTCTATAATGGAACAACTAAAAACCTCACATGGAGAAGATATGACAACCACTGATGAAGAAAATGGTTCCATGAAGATATCATTGTAGTTGGTAAAACTTGAAGGTGATGGAAATTTTCATGATATATCAAGGGAAATCATTTCAAATTCTTCTAAAAGAAATGAACAAAGGCATAGTGAGACCTGTGATTCAAATGGAAAGGTTCATACAGTATTTAAGATGCAAATTCCCAATCTGATATAGGTGGCAGATCCCAGGTATCCCACATGTTCAACCACGGCCTAATTTCCAAGCAGTAAATCTTCAGTCATATTTTGCAGATTTTGAAATATATTTTCAAGCAGAACCTTTGGTACTTAGGCGAGCTTTCACAGCTGCCCTTAGCAACCGAAAGCAGAGCTTTCGATGGCTTACAAGCTCATATTTTTTCTTTCCTAGCCACCGGAAGTATAGAATAGGACAGAAAACCATATTTTTGCATAGATATTAATTTTTCTGATCCAAACACCTCAAGGATGGTTTCTAATGATAAATAATAATTAAAGGCATCATAGTCAAGGGTCTGTTACAGGTTTAAAGGCGCCAGCAAGAAGAAAATGATGAAGCTTCTCATCTATTTTTGTTAAAAATATGACCTGTTTAGCAAAGGTGGCAATTTAGAATGCTCCATCATCCTCTAAGGATCTATTGCAGCTGTCAAAGATTTCGAAGACCAAGAAGATCATTTGAGATAATTAGATTGAACTTTAAAATAGGATCTTTTCCTATTTTCTTGTAACTATTTTTTATTGTCTATTTTTAGTAAATTAGATCCATTTTCTTAGGATCTGGAATTGTTTATAAAGTCTATAAATCCTAAAGAATTCAGAAGAAGTGGAGGGTGGATTTTGAGTATTCTACTTTACTGTTTTTTGCGAAGAGGCACTTTCTTTATTATAATCAGCCTGCAAGCTTCTTTTTTTCATTATTGTCAGATCTTCTTTTCTTATCTCTGTTATGTGCTATTGAGTTGAACAATATTCTTTGTCTATGTTTATAATCCTATAGTAACTGTCATCTTACCTTCAATTATTCAAACTAGGATCATTAGCACTCATTTCTAGTTAATTGGCCCATCATATGTAATTGCTTTATGTATGTTATGATTAATTGATTATTTTCTTTATACTTTTACCTATTTGATAATAGTCCTTAAAGGCCTTGTATTGTTTGAGTATACTTAAGACTATCTTCAGTAGACAATCCAATGATGTTAGATATTCATCTTGAACCACATACCCATCATTGAGAGAATAGATTAAGTTACCAGGAATCTTTGAGATACAACCTAGAAGAGTTTCCTGGAGTGATAAAAGGATAATTTTAGGGGCGAAATTTAGCCCATGGGCTATTTTCCATATTTTTTTCCAAAAAACGATTTGCCATTTTGCATTTTTTGAACCCCTGTTTCGCCCAATTTTGATGGGGTAAAAAATTTTCACCCTAAAAATCGCCAAATTATTATATAAACTATATAAAATCCTTGGAAATTAAAATAGTTTTTGAAAAATATCGCCAAACATTTTATAGTTGGAATTTTAGGAAATGGTAAGATTCGCCAACATTTATACACTTTTAAATAAGTATGGTTCCTTAAAATCATCCCTGATCCAGTCTCCTAGTTACTGTTGTGATCTGTTGAAGAATTCATTTCCTTCCTCCTCGCACTACGGTTTCTCCTTGGCATCCCCTGAAGACGAAGACCTATAGTTTCGAATATAGTACCTTAGGATTCACTATCCCTATTTGTGAACTCCTTTTCTTCAGTTGTCAGCATTACTCATTCACTAACACTCTGTTGAATTCCTTCCATCTTCGACTTCATCTTATATATCACATGGTAGGATTTTTATTGGTTATTATGGATTTGGATGAATACCTTATTTTTATATCTCTATAGCCTAAGTTGCACAATATTGTGTTATCTTCAGCAACACTACTTCCATATATTGAAGACTCATCATTGTATATTGTGGCTTTGATCCACCATTATAATACATGTGTGTCCTTGTTTCCTGTATCATATGATGTAATCGAATATTGTAAAGAAGCTAGCATTCCTCTTTATTGAACATGGAATATTTAGAAATGATTTTGTACATAACTTTGATATGTCTGTTTCAGGTACCTCTCTACAATCTTGGTAGCTGAGTTCTCCAAAAAAAAAAGATTGTAATGTATTTCGGCCATCGCTTCTCTCTGGCCTCACACATTAGGGGGCATCTATTATCCAGTGAGATGGCACTTCTCCGTCTGATTACTGACACTCAATGTGTCGGTACACAAAAGGAAAAAGTGGATTTAAGTATCCAAAACCTGATATATGTGCATGTACCTTAATACATCTTCATCCTCCCAGTATTTCCTATGTTTCGTAAATATCTTAAGGTGCATTCGCGACTATTTCCATTGTAGCCCGCATTCCATTTGTGGGTATCCATATATACAACCCGCGATTACATTATCATACTTTACATTCTTGGGCTACCTTTATAAAAGTTGTGAGTGACTCGCAACTTACTAGTATTAGTAGTCACAATTACCCTAAGCCAAAAAATAAAAAATAAAAACAAGTTTAGTTAAGGACAGTTGGGCTCATAATCATAATGTTCCCAGCTTCCTCAACCATCTAAACATGCGTAAATCATTTCATTCATAAAGTATAAATATAAGGTAGGGGTTGAGGATAAATATATATCTCAAGAGAGAAAGGTTATGCAGGAGGAATTCCTTTGGATATTTGGAGTAGCAGAACTCAATTCCTTGGCTAGCAGAGAAGGAATTGTATCATATGCTGGTTGTAATCTTCCATCACTGCTATCAGTAAAGAGAGAATTTATTTTAATTTGGTGCAATAGTATTCTTATATGTTATGATTTCTTAATTATCTTTTTGTTTTATTGCAATCATAGTATTTCATTAATCTCTTATATAGCATCTAATATATTGCAGGAAAGTGTATATCTCTTTGGCACATGTGAAGAACCCTAGAAGTTGTTAGATCATTTGGATTGAAGAAGAAAGCTAGGACCAACCTTCATAAACAAGGTACAGTTACTTCTTCCTTATTTCTCTGTCAAATTCTTAGATAGCTGAATGTCTATAAGTTTAATTTATGTATGTTGGTGACCCCAGACCCTAGGTAATAAGGTAGGTGTTACAGCTGATTTTACCACACATGGTGGATCACCCCTTTATGGCCTTCCTTGTCCTTCTGCAGACTCTTTAGACCCCATAGACCATTTTTGTACCTTTGATGTTTCCAAGATCATCCCTAAAAACATGTCTTATTTGATATACGTGACTTTTAAACCTATTCTCGTGTATATACGTGGATTTGACCCTTAAACCCGTGTACATCGAGATGTGTGCAAAAGGCCAAACAGTTTTGGAGTTTTCCTTGATGTGGATCCCAATCACTTGTCTCTTGTCCTTCCATATGTCTTGAGATCGCTCGGATTTGACCTTCCATTACCCCATTGAAGCACTATATAAGGAACCCTCTGGATGCATTGAAAGGGGAGGAATTGAAGAGAAAGAGAACTATAGTCCATTGTTGTCGAAGCTTATACTTGAGTCTACATCCCTTTGTCCCTTGGAACACTTTGTGTTCTTCCCAAGATTTCCTTTGCTTGTGAGCTTTCTATTGAGAGATGGAGGATTGAAGTGGTGGAGGCCCTGGTGGAGGACTCAGTTTCTCTGATTCGCAGACATGCCGACAGAGGTTTTCACTATTGTAATCTCTATTTTATATTAATAGAAATATCTTTTCCTATCCAATAATGTGTGTTTAAATGAGTATTGAATCCATGGATGCTTTTAAATGCTTATATGTTATTGATTATATATGCTAGAGTAGGTCTAACACAATTATATATAGCATGCTTGTCTTGTTTGCTGAATGTTGAGATAGCAAATCACTTATACAAGCGAGCGTGGAAAAATCTCAATAGGGGTCTACATCAACCGTCCGGAATAAGGTATGTATCAAGATCCTTTAGTGTTAGATATTTGGTTTCTCTTGCATATTGGAAAGGATTGATTTCTGTGGTTACTCTTTTTGTTGTGGTACCCCAAGCCATAGGAATTTTTCTCTGTAACAGAATTGGTGACCATACTAGGGACATTCCTTGTTTTTCTTTGGGGTTTGGGGGCACAATGTGCTTGATATTCTTGACTTGCTCTTTGTTTCTCCTTGTTTCTGTTTTGCATTTTATAGTATGTTCATCCATTGACACTCCCCTTTATTGGTTTGACCCTTGGCCTGCTTTTTACCACTGTCTTCTCTATATACGCAGGTTTTTGGCTAAAAGTCGTGTACATACATGGATTTTTGGCCAAAAGTCGCGTATACACACAGGTTTTTGGCCAAAATCCACGTATACATGCAACTTTTTGGCCAAAATTCGCATATATACGCAGTTGTTCTTTAAACAGTTGCGTACATCCTCCATTTTGGGGAGTCTGATGTTGTGGGAAGTTGTTGGGTGGGTAGTGAGTGTGGTTGGGTCTTCCTTGGGTCTGATGTTGTCTTTTGGATGCTTCTTTTATGACCAGAGACCACATTTTCATTGATTTTTCTTTGAAAGTAGTTTTAGTCATTTATCCTTTTTGTTTTTCCATTAGTGCATTACTCTTTTTTGTCTTAGTGTCTTGTTCGGCTTGTATTTTATACTTGCTGTGGAGACTGAGAGTTTTACATGACTTTTATTGCATTTTTCATTCTTTTATATTGAAAAATACAAAGTAGTTGCACTCTTAGTTGCATCTTAGATATGGATTTGAGGAGGTACTTGCATTGGATTGCTTGGATGAGAGCTGTATTTAGGATTGCATTGACATTGAAGGAATGATTTTTTATGCATCTCATGTAGTGGCATACCATGTTTTTCATTTGACAAAGATTGCACTTAGTATTGTTTGTTATGGTGTGCATATTTATTTCACTTCTGAGTCATAATGTCATTAGTTGCACGGCCATTTCCCTTTGAGTATTTACAGCCAATTAAAATCAACGCATAATAAAATGAATTACACTCTTTTCTTTTATAGGGTGCACCAACAAGACTAGGTTTTAGGGTCTTGGAATACTTCATTGTGAGTAAATTCTCCAATACCACTAAACAAAACATGTATGTGTCTGTCCAGGTGAGAGTGTGAAATTCCTTGGTATAATTATTGTTTCTGAGGATCCTCATCTTACAAGGGAGTTAAGCACGAGGCAGTGTGAGCAGTTATGATTGGGATGACCCCTAGTTGTAACTGAGTAGCATCGGAGATATTTCCAGGATTGTATTCATATCTGGGGGCTCTTTTGAGAGTTTTGGGATTTGCTACCCGCCCATACTGTCGATCCCGCCAATGACTGTCCGCCTGAGCATTGGTTATATTGGGGTGACCTTAGTTGCCTTACCTAGGTTCTCACAGGGGGTACTTGCAGAGGTTATTCTATAGGTGTCCCAGCCAGGTAGAGGTCAGACAGTATAGTCGCTTTATGCGTTGATCCGAAAACAAGATCTTTGCTACTATATGACATTAACATGAATTGCATAAAGAGCATGAATGAAGTTCACAAATCCATAAGAAGAGAACCAAATAGCATAGACAATACACACATAAAGACAACAAGTTGATAACAGAGTTCGTCCAGGACGGACTACGTCTCTGGGCCTGCTTCTCAATAGGAGGGTCGATCTATAATCTCAGCATGAAGGCAAAATACATGGCAATGATACAATGATACCTTAGTGACAATGGTCAGGAAGAGAACCGCTGCCCAAAACACAACAAGACTGCTTCCAGCAACTCCGAAGCCTGAAGACGGTGTAAAACGAGTATAAACACTCGTACCTTCCTCCTGCAGAGCTACACAGTCTCCCTTCTCTCCTTTAGCTACAAAGTCTCCACTCCATAGCATGAGTGGGAAATGGAAAATGAATGGGTTTATATAGGTTGGCTTGCCCTTATTCACATGACTCTCATGGATTCCTTTGGTTGCAACTAATTTTCCTATCTTGGCCTTGGTTACAACTTCTCCAAGTTGGTTTTCATGTGGTTGGGCTTTTTTTTAATAAATAATAAACAAGCATATTTAAAATACCCTTTTAAAATGGAATGCCCTTTTGTTGGCTTTTAATATGGTTAAAAGCATATTATAACCATACAAACCCACTTTAAACACCATAAACCAAGTTATTTTAAAACACACATGTTAAAAGAGTGGTCGGAATGGCGTGCTCCATGCGCGCGCTGCATTGGGCGGAGCTCCCGGTCATCACGTTGAAGGGGAGAACCAGGGGTCGGGGCTAGCCCCGGCCCCTTTTTGCCCCAATCCAAACTTTAAATACATTTTTTTCCATAGCTTATACATGAAACACCTTGTGGCCCAACGGTAAGGTGGAGCGCTTATGCAGGAGAGGTCACAGGGTTGAACCCCGTGGAGGCCATAACTTTTGTATTAGACATATTGGCCAATCCCGTGCTGCCACGTGGTAGCCTGGGATTTGTCCACCTCATGTCCAGTCGGTGTCCAGTCAACCACCAAGTCACTTCCTGTACTACCACGTCACCATCCGTACGCCCAGTCAGTAGTATGCCAGCTTGGATCCATACTGCCACATGTCACCTTGTGATTGGTCCGTACTGTACGGATGCCACGTGTCATCCTATGAGTGATGCCACATGTCATCTTTTGGTTGGTCCATACTGATGCGACATGTCACCCTGTCAGTGGTGCCATGTCATTAGGTTTTTATAGTATGGATGCCACATGTCACCCTGTCAATGGTGCCACGTGGCACCTTTTTTTGCCAATTTTGCATGTTGACCTCATAGAACAGAACGCGATAACTTTCTCATACGGAGTCCGTTTGAGGTGAAACGAATGTCATTGGAATCGTCTCAATGAGACCTTCAATATGGCTCTAATTTTTCTAAGATTGGAGAACTTTGAAAATTTTCCTTCTTGGATCCTCTTGGATCATTCCTCCCCACTGAGAAGCTTTTGGCATCCAAAAGCCTTTATTAATCAACACATAGGTGAGGGAATTGCTCCCTCACTTTCTCCTTCTCAGTCCACTTGGATTTTCTTGGATGAGTTCCTTTGATGCCCACTCGAAGATACTCAACATCACCTCTGCGAGAAGTCCTTGTCCTTCTGTCCAAGATGACATATTCCTTTAGCTTATCCATGTACTCAGGAGCAAATGCATCAACTGATGGAAATGAGACATTAATCCTTTCATCCATGATCATGGGAGGCTCATAGAGTTTCAATTTCTCCACATTCACCACTGAGTAGATCTGCATGTATGGCGGTAGCTCTGAGCGAAAAGCATTCGTCCCAATATTCTCCAAGATGGTGAAGGGACCATATCTAATAGGCTTGAGCTTTTTTCCTTCTCCTTTCATCCTCTCCTTGTTGATGTGAAGCCACACTTGATCTCCCACCTGAAACTTATGATCAACTCTATGCTTTTCATGGTGAGCCTTATACTGGGCTTGACTCTTCTCCAACTACTCTTGCACTTCTTGATGTACCTGTTGAACTCTCTGAATGAACATGTGGGCTTTGTCTTCATCCTTGGAAGTGCTTGAACCAACCTCTCTCCCATAAGTCAAGTCCAATGGAGTCTTTGGCAAGTACCCAAAGCATGTCTCAAATGGCGAGCTCTGAGTGGAAGAACGTATAGCCCTGTTGTAGGCATGCTGCACATACTGGATCTGTTCATCCCATAACTTAGGATGCTTGTTGCAATAGCCTCGAAGCGAATGGACAGTTGTCCTGTTGACTACCTCTGTCTGTCCGTCGGTCTGTGGATGGAAAGCGGTGCTCCTCTTCAGCTTGGTGTCCATCATACACCATAACTTTGTCCAAAACTCTCCAAGGAATCGGGAGTCTCGATCCGAGATCATAGACGTAGGGAGTCCAAAGTGAACCCATACATGCTGAAAGAAAAGAGAATCAACATGCTCTGCAGTGACCTACTTTTAACATGGCATAAGAATACACACCTTGCTAAACCTATCCACGACCACATACAAGTAGTCATGACCCCTCCTAGACATAGGCAAACCCCCCACAAAATCCATGGAAATGCTTTCCCAAGGATGGGAAGGAACAGGAAGTGGTGAGTACAGCCCTAATTTTCTATTAGTGGGCTTACAAGTAGAGCACATCACACACCCCTTTACATATTTTGTTACAATTTATTTCATGTGAGGCCAATACACAAGTCTTTGCAAATGATCCAAAGTCTTACCTACCCCAAAATGCCTTGATACAAGAGAAGTATGAGCTTCTCGTATTACATGGACTCTTTCACTGATAGGAACACATAACTTGCCTAAATGATAGAGCAACTTTCCCTGCAAATAGTAGTATTCCGCCTATGTGCCATTGGTTAGCTTCTCATAAATCTCCTTGAAATCATCATCAGTAGCATACTACTCAATATAACTTTCATGAGACAAAGAAGCATTTTTCAAAACAATAGATGCAACAATAGGAGGTCTAGAGAGCATATATGCCACTTTGTTACTAGTACCCTTCTTGTACTTGATCACTAGATGGATTTGTTGAAGGAATCCCATCCACCTGAAATGACGAGCTTGTTGGAGCTTAGTCTGGGACTGGAGATACTACAAGGGCTGATGATCAGTATGGATGATCGTCTCCTTACCCATCAAGTAGTGTTTCCACTTCTTGACACTCTAAACCAAAGCATACAACTCTTTGTCATAGGTGGGGTAGTTGATCACTGCTTGAGTAAAAGTATCTGAATGCTAGCAAATAGGCTTGCAGTGCTGCATCAATATTTCCCCCATGGAATATCCACTGGCATCTATCTCTATCTCAAATGGCTGCTACAAATCAAGCAAGGCTAGGACTAGGGTGGTGCTGATCTTTCCCTTCAATGTGTCGAAGGATTTCTGCTGATTACCTCCCCACTGGAAGTCTTTCTTTACACTTGTTAAGGCATGCAAAGGAGATGCTATGTATGAGAAGTTCTGAATGAACCTTCTCCAATATTGAATAGTTCCTAAAAGGCTTCTCACTTCAATAGCGTTAGTAGGCTTAGGCCAATTGACAATTACATCAACTTTTGAAGGATCAATTTTTAAATTTCCACTCCTACAATATGACCCAAGTAAACTAATGAAGTTTTGCCAAATTCACACTTTGACAATTTTACATACAATTTCTCCTTTTTCAAAGTATCTAAAACTTGCTTTACATGCCCCACATGTGCTTCCCAAGTTTTGCTAAAGACCAAGATATCATCTAAGTATACAATGACAAAATCATCTAAGAATGGCCGAAAAACATCATTCATTACCCGCATGAAGGTTGCAGGTGCATTGTAGAGCCCAAAGGGAATCACCAACCACTCAAATAGACCTTGCTTGGTCTTGAAGGTCGTCTTTCACACATCACTTTCTGCAATTCTGATCTGGTGGTAGCCACTGCACAAATCCAACTTGGTAAAGAACACAACATCTTTCAATTGGTCAAGCAAGTCATCTATGCGAGGAAGCGGGTATCGATTCTTGATCATGATCTTGTTGAGAGCCCGATAGTCAATGCACATCCTCCATGTTCCATCTTTCTTCATCACTAACACAATCGGCGAACCACATGGAGAGGAGTTGGGTCTGATCACTCCTTGGTCCAACAAGTCTTGACCCTGCTTCTTAATCTCTTCCATTTCAAGTGCGGACAACCTGTACATGCCCACATTAGGAAGAGGGGCATCCTGCTGGAGATGGATCTCATGTTGAATCTCCCTTTTGGGAGGAAAACCTGTAGGTTCCTAAAATATTTCATCATAGTTAGCCACAATATCAATCATAGCCTTTTTATGAGAAAGATCACAACCTCTGAAAGCATCGGATGCTTCAGCATCTTTTGCTCTCACAACCATGAGCATGTATCTCTTATTAGTGTTGATGAGCCGCTTCATCTGTCCTGCACTAACAAGAGTGGTGTTAGCCTTCATACTGTGAGCTCTCACGATGTACTCCACCCCATTTTTGGTGAGATGGTACTTGTTCTTATGACGGAAGAATACTGCTTTTCGATCATACAAGTATGGGCTTCCCAATACGATACTGCAGATGTCAAGAGGAACAATATCTAATTCCACCTCATCGATCAACTTTGAAGCAATTGCAAACCTTAACCTACATTTCTTATTCACCTATAGCTTAGCATTATCACATACCCATCCAAGAGGATAAGGATTGGGGTGAGGTTTAGTCTGTATGCCCAACTTCTTAACAATTGATTCTGAGATCAAATTTACTTGAGAACCTGGATCAAATAATGTTTCAATCTTGGTATGCTTAGACACAACTCTGATGTGAAACAACTCACTTCTTATTCTATCATTTTCTTTAGAAACATGAGTATAACTTGAACCAGTATGAGGAGTTTTGTTACCTTGCATTCCCACAGCTGTAATCATGGTTTCGTCACCTCAGTCGGAACCCAAATCTCGTTGCGCTATTGCAACGGTCTTTTTCTTCTTTTTTCTCCCATAATGCTTTGGCCTCTGTTTAGGATGCAACTTCCAAGAACTTTCTTCATCATTCCCATCAGTGTTGCAATGGTTGCAATGGAGCTTTCCTCCTTTCGTCTTGGAAGTAGCTATCTTTTTGCTCTTGTCCTTCTTTTTGGACTTGTGGTTGTTGTTGGGATTGAAAGGTTTCTTCGGATGGTCTTCTTGCAAATGATTCCCCCTACTCTCAAGATGAGTAGCCTGAACACTTGCTTCATCCACACTAGTAGGATTTAACAACAACAAAGTATGGCGTAGATAATGATGAAGAGCTCCAATGTACTTAAAAAGAGTGTCAGGAGAATCTAAAGAAATATTCAACTCTAGAGCTTTCTTTCTAAATTCTTCAGTAAAATTCTGAACACTCTGACCCTTGCCTTGTCTAAAACTTTGCCAATCCATCATAGCCTTTTGAACATAACCCAACGGATAAAATTGCTTACATAAAGAAAAAATGAAAGCAGACCACGATGAGAGAAGATTACCCATTTGTTTGCTACCTTGCTGAAGCTTGCTTTCCCACCATACAAGTGCGGTGCCTGTCAGCTGAAGTGAATCCAACTGAATCTTCACATCTTCTTATTTAATCTACTGGTCTCAGCAATAGACCTCAATTTTCCTTATCCAATTGTTCAACTTCTCTGCATTCGCTTCCCCATTGAACATGGGCAAATCAAACTTCACATCAAGCTTCAATAAGGGCTTCTTTTGAGGCTCTTTGTGAGGAACCTTGGAATGCTGAGAATGAGATGAGGAAGAAGCACTTGAACTTGTGCTTGAAGCTGAAGGTGAAGAGGGAGGCTCAGGAGTATCTTCGCCACCTCCTCCTTGGTTAACCGAAGCATTGCCTTCGTCCTTCACTTCTTTGTCTTCCTTCTTTACTTCACTGCCTTTTCTTTCTTTTACCATGCGTTCTTCATAGTCTGCAAACAACTTGTCTACCTTGTCGGCCATCATGTAGACGACCTTGTGAAAGTTTTCCTCCATCTCGGTGCAGGCATCATTAGCATCCATATTCCCCCTTCAGTGTGCACGTCCGATCTCAGAATTGTAAGGCTCTAATGTACCCTCACCAGCTTACAGTTTAGCCCTCGTGAGCATCCACACTCACAATCCAACGTGAAATAGTCCTTCTCTGATACCACATGATCTGAAAACAAGATCTTTGCTACTATATGACGTTAACATGAATTGCATAAAGAGCATGAATGAAGCTCACAAATCCATAAGAAGAGAACCAAATAGCATAGACAATATGCACATAAACACAACAAGTTGATAACGGAGTTCGTCCAGGATGGACTATGTCTCCGGGCCTGATTCTCAATAGGAGGGTCGATCTATAATCTCAGCATGAAGGCAAAATACATGGCAATGATACAATGATACCTTGGTGACAATGGTCAGGAAGATAACCGCTGCCCAAAACACAACAAGACTGCTTCCAGCAACTCCGAAGCCTAAAGACGGTGTAAAACGAGTATAAACACTCGTACCTTCCTCCTGCAGAGCTATGCAATCTCCCTTCTCTCCTTTAGCTACAAAGTCTCCACTCCAAAGCATGAGTGGGAAATGGAAAATGAATGGGTTTATATAGGTTGGCTTGCCCTTCTTCACATGACTCTCATGGATTCCTTTGGTTGCAACTAATTTGCCTATCTTGGCCTTGGTTACAACTTCTCCAAGTTGGTTTTCATGTGGTTGGGCTTTTTTTTAATAAATAATAAACAAACATATTTAAAATACCCTTTTAAAATGGCATGCCCTTTTGTTGGCTTTTAATATGGTTAAAACCATATTATAACCATACAAACCCACTTTAAACGCCATAAACCAAGTTCTTTTAAAATGCACATGTTAAAAGAGTGGTCGAAATGGCGGGCTCCACGCGCGCGCTGCATTGGGCGGAGCTCCTGGTCATCACGTTGAAGGGGAGTACCAGGGGTCAGGGCTAGCCCCAGCCCCTTTTTGTGCCAATCCAAACTTTAAATAAATTCTTTTCCATAGCTTATACATGAAACACCTTGTGGCCCAATGGTAAGGAAGAGCGGTTATCTAGGAGAGGTCACAGGGTTGAACCCCATGGAGGCCATAACTTTTGTATTAGACATATTGGCCAATCCCGTGCTGCCACGTGGTGGCTTGGGATTGGTCCACCTCATGTCCATTCAGCGTCCAATCAACCGCCAAGTCACTGCCCATACTGCCACGTCACCATCTGTACACCTAGTCAGCAGTATGCCAGCTCGGATCCGTACTGCCATGTGTCACCTTGTGATTGGTCCATACTGTACGGATGCCACATGTCATCCTCTGAGTGATGCCACATGTTGTATTTTGGTTGGTCCGTACACCTACCATGTCATCTTGTCTGTACCGTACTGATGCCACATGTCACCCTATCAGTGGTGTCATGTCATCAGGTTTGTAAAGCACGGATGCCATGTGTCACCCTGTCAGTGGTGCCATGTGGCACCTCTTTTTGCCAATTTTTCCTGTTGACCTCATAGAACATAACGTGATAACTTTCTCATATAGAGTCCGTTTGAGGTTAAACGAATTCCTTTGGAATCGTCTCGATGAGCCCTTCGATCTGGTGCTGGTTTTGCTGAGATTGGAGGACTTTGAAAATTTGCCTTCTTAGATCCTCCTGGATCATGCGTTGAAGTTGAGGGCCAATATTTTTGGTTACATACCTCCACTTGTAGTGTATGGGAGTTTCGAGCCTCTCCTAGGTGAGACATACCTGCTACATTTGGGAGGTCACATATCCTCCCTTTGGTTTGCTTGTATTTTGGCTGTATATTTTCTTAGGAGTGTGCTCTTTTTGCGCTAGTTGGCCTTTGGGATCGCGGTTACTTAAGTATATTTATGCTCTCTTGAGTTCGGGTCCTTTTATTTTTGGCATGCCTAGTATCTTATCGCCCGTTCTTGGTCCTAGTACGGACCCTGGTGTCAAACTTTGGGGAATCACATCCCCTTACTGTGCTCATAGATTTGGGAGTGGTCACATTCTGCCCTCTACTCCATTTGTGGAGGATGCTAACTCCATATTCTTGGTATTTAGACCGGTGGTCACCCTCATGGGGGTGGTAGTGGATGCATGAACGTTGGTTCTACACCTTACTTTCCTTTTTATGTCCCATCGTTCACCACATTGTTTCCTTTGGGTGCAGTTGTCATGATTATTCATCTCTATATCCTATAGTTTGGATTCTTTATTGACTATTTTGGGTTTTTTTTTACTAATATGGTTGTCATGTAGGGTCCAATTTTTGTACACTCTCTCCAAGGTTTTGACCTATTCATTCCTATCATAGGTATTATGTCTAAACTAGCATTTAGGTTTGAATATCACATGTTCTTGCACTTATGCATTTCCTTATAACCATTCCATCTTAACCTTAGGTACGAACCCATTCCATTGTATGACAGAACCTTCATGCTATTGTTAGAAGTGGTACTATGTGAATGGTAGAGCTTTCCTATACATGGGTGTCCTAGTTAGCTCCCCTTTGCATTTGGTACCCATGTTGTGAGTCCTCTCTTAGGACCGGGAGTCCTTTGTATAGTATCTCCATGACTTTGAGCAAGAGCTTCATACTCCTCTTGACCTTTATGCGGGCCATTTCCCCAGGAATCCCTTATGTCAAGTTGTACTTGCATTATCATGAGTTTTTCCTGCCTTATTGATCCTTATGTCGGCTTCCCTGACTTTGATTATCAACTATATAGCGCGAGCTTGTCTCATGTCTAGCCATGCAGTGCCATTTTATATATCCTTTGCAGCTTGATTCCCCAATTTTACCTGGAGGGGACTTTCCCCCGAGTGTTGTTATCCTACACATGTGTCCTTGCATTGAGCATAGGTATGTTCCGCTGCTTGGAACTAGTTTGTTTTCCCATTGACACTCGTCTCCTCCTAGTTTGTAACTATAAAGAGATTTTATTCTTTTTCAAGCTTTTCAAAATATTTGAAAAAGTCCAAAAAAATCTAAAAACCAAAAAACCGGACAAGAAAATAAGTTATCTTTGGCAGCAGTCGAATCGTGTCGCCTTCGAACAGAGCACTGTATATCACATCCATTGGTTGGGTTAATAGTTTGAATTTAGGAGCTGTACTTGTTTCTCTGAGTTTATCTCCACTGACTGGTTAAGCTTCCAGTCCCTATGGAGCCTCTGGCGATGCCTCTTGTGTCGCAGAGATGTCCCAGTTTTGTATATCGTGTCTATGCTGCCTACATTTAGTCACCATTCTCCTTTATGCTCTTGTTCGAAGGAAGTTGAAACCTGAGTCGGCCATTCCTCAGTTATCTTGACTTTGCATGTCGGCCATTCCCGGTACTGATACTAGTTCATGCACATTATGATCGAGTCCTTCCACATTATACAGCTTTGTTGAGTACCTCGTGTTGGATGATGGGGGATTCCTTAATTCCCACCTTCCAGTGGATTTCATCCCATCAAATTCAGATCATTTATTCTAGGATAGCAATCTAGAGTCATTTTTGAGTGCCTTGATACTTGCAGTCATCAGTGGCAGGTTCTCTCGCCATTGACAGATTTTGGGAATACATCAATGTCCCTTGATCGATGGATCCTTTCAACTGTTTTACCTCAACACCTTTATTCACACTTGTTAGTTTGCACTCTACTACCTTGATTCTCATTTTCATTATCAGTGGGTGATCTTGCATCTGTTAACAGTATACATCAATGACCGGTAATCAAATGATGGACTACTATGTTCAACCTTGACACCTCTATTGGCATAGTAGGACATGTACTCATATTGGATTGTGTAGAAGACCTTCCAGATTGGTGGCATTTCATATATGTTATCTCCTTGATCATGCCATTGTTCATGAGATTTCAGCTCTCGTGACTTGATTCCAGTCTATGTCAGATGTTTCCAGCCATTATGGAGATCTTGATCCATTATATATCTTCAGCTTTCATGGAGATCATGATCCTTTGTATATATTCATCATGGAGATTCTAATCTATCTATATTGTACGTAGTGATGACCACACATGTCATATTTTGTATCATGCCTATTCATGGCCATTGTACTCTTATGTATCTGAGACTTCTATATCAACTTGCAGTTATGTGCAGGGTTTGATTAGTGTATTGTACTATTGGATGGCTGGTTCTTCATCACTCCACTTCTGGGATGGACTTATAATGTATTTCAGCTATCGTATCACCCCTCTGACCTCACACATTAGGGGGCATCTGTTACAGCTGATTTTACCACACATGGTGGATCATACCTTTATGGCCTTCCCTGTCCCTCTGCAAACTCTTTAGACCCCATGGACCATTTTTGTACCTTTGATGTTTCCAATATCATCCCTAAAAACATGTCTTATTTGATATACATGACTTTTAAACCTATTCTCGCGTATATACATGAATTTGACCCTTAAACCCGCGTACATCGGGATGTGTGCAAAAGGCCAAATAGTTTTGGAGTTTTCCTTGATGTGGATCTGAATCACTTGTCTCTTGGCCTTCCATATGCCTTGAGATCACTTGGATTTGACCTTCCATTAGCCCATTTAAGCACTATATAAGGAACCCTTTGGATACATTGAAAGGGGAGGAATTGAAGAGCAAGAGAACTATAGTCCATTGTTGTCGGAGCTTATACTTGAGTCTGCATCCCTTTGTCCCTTGGAACACTTTGTGTTCTTACCAATATTTCCTTCGCTTGTGAGCTTGCTATCGAGAGATGGAAGATTGAAGTGGTGGAGGCCCAAGTGGAGGACTCAGTTTCTCCGATTCACAGACGTGCTGACAGAGGTTGGAATTATTGTAATCTCTGTTTTATATTAATAGAAATATATTTTCTTGTCCAATAATGTGTGTTTAAATGAGTATTGAATCCATGGATGCTTTTAAATTCCTATATGTTATTGATTATATATGCTAGAGTAGGTATAACACAATTATATACAGCATGCTTGTCTTGTTTGTTGAATGTTGAGATAGCAAATCACTTATACAAGCGAGAGTGGAAAAAGCTCAACAGGGATCTACATCAACCGTCTGGAATAAGGTATGTATCGAGATCCTTTAGTGTTAGATATATGGTTTCTCTTGCATATTAGAAAGGATTGATTTCTATGGTTACTCTGTCTATTGTGGCACCCCAAGCCATAGCACGTTTTATCCCTAACAGTAGGACTTTCCCTTAACAACACTTCTAGACATTCCTTTGGATCAAACTTCTCTGAGGAACCTTTGGATTCCATGTGGCATTGTTACCAACACTTGTTTCCTTTTGTGGCACACACATACCCTCATTTAGTGGCCCCGTGTATCTTATGTAATGTAAAATTGGCTTTTACCACCCTTTATTAATGTAATTTGTTATAAGTTAGTTGTTAAGTGGGGATTTTTTGTTCTTTTACCCCACACTAATCTAGATCTTAGGACTCTAATGACTATTTTATTGTAAAGAAAGTTTTAACCTTCCCTTTAAATAGAGAACTACTTCCTCATTTTATTTCATGTTTGCATTTCTTAATCTCTCTGTTTTGGAGATTAATTGACATATATTTCTATGGAGCAAATTTTGTCTAAGGGTTACTCTCTTGTGAATGTGTGGCATTTATCTTGCTATTGTGATTATTTATTGGAGATGATATTTCTCTAGCATTGTATATGCTACTTCTCTTGAGCCATTGGAAGGAAATGATTTTCACATTGGATTGGATCTTGTATAACGTTTTATGTTGGATTCAACTGAAGTTCTTGCATAGAGGAGGGTTTTTCTTTGTACTAATCCTAATAAATAGTTTGCAAATATAACACCTTCTACACTAGGATTTCACTCTAGTTAGAATGTACTGAAGTAATTTTTTCTTCCTCTTATGATCGCAAATTGAATAGACCCAACACATCTATCAAAGGTTGGAGGCCTAGAGCAATTACTCTTTCTATATGACCTTGAAGCAAGGACCTCTAAGTAAAAGGGTTGTTTTCCCACGTTGATGGTACACCTTGGTCCGTGGGTGAACAAGAATAATGTTCTATTTTTGTTGATGAGGATGAGGATGACATGGATCTTTAAATGTGATTGTATTTAGCTCATATTTGTTTTATTTCATTTTCTACACATATAGCCTCGATTATAAAGGTTGATTTTGGATGTATAGCCTCATCTATAAAGGCTTCTTTTGTATTTTGCATCATATATTTAGCATTTTTTACATACCATGTTCCCCCCGACATACACATTTTGTGGGTTGTCATGTTTCCAAGCATTCTCATTTTAGAAACTTGGAGACATTTCCACATTTTGTGCAACTCTTAAACAAGCACCGAGAGCTTGATACATCAAAATTGACAAACATTTATAGGATAATTGATTCAAAAGAATTTTTCTCATTCCAATATCTACATCAAAAGCAATGACGTTGATGTGGTGATATTGGTGATATTTATATATGACATCATCATCACATGTAATGAATTTAGAGAAATTACCAAGGTAAAATCTTAATTATATTTCACTTTTGTATGACATATGTAGGCCTCCTACATTATTTTTTAAATGAAGAAGATTGGAAAACTAACACATATGTTTTCTTCACAAAATAAGTATTCCAAAGGTCTATTAGACAAATACAAGATCATATATTGTAAAAATCCATCTACAACTATGGAGGAAGGGTTGAAACTTTTGGCCAAATTCAACTCAAATCAGCAAATGAGTCAATTTTCAGGAAAGTAGTGGGAATTCTAATATATCTTACAAGTGTCTTACAACTACTAGGCTAGATCTTAGTTTTGCAGTCAGCTACATATACAAATTCATAATACATCCTAAAATAAAATATTTGACAACAGTGTAAATGATTTTTATATATGTTAAAGATACAATATATTTGGGAATATTATACGGTTAAAGTGGTCTGTCAGTTAACTAGATATACAAATTTTGATTGTGCAAGAACAATGGATGATCGGAAATAAACAACAAGTTATGTATTCAATTTTTTAATAGATGCAGTCTCACTGGATATCACGAAACAACATGTTGTTTCACTTCTTCTACTGAGGAAAAATACAAGGTTGCAACAAAAGGAGCATGTTAGGAAGCTTGGACTAAAATAATACTTGGAGATTAGATGCTTGAGAAAACCAAGCCAACAGTTCTTTTTTGTGACAATCATGGTATTTTAAAATTAATGAAGAATCAAGTTTTTCATGAGAACAATAAACACATTCATGTTCATTTTCATTTTATTAAACAAATAGTACAATATGACAAGGTTGAACTTCAATATTGTGCCACGCAATAGAAGACTTTAGATATTTTCACCAACCTACTTGGTCTAGATAAGTTTGTTAAATTTAGAAACAAGTTTGGTATATTTTCCTAAAGGGCCATTAAGGAAGGATGTTAATGTAATTAATATTTATGATCTTTCTTTAGTAAATAGAATTTTACTTTACGTAAATAAAATTACATTAAGTACTTTAATATTGTCACGTCCCCGGTTTTGACCCCGTTTGCATGATGTATATATTGTAATTAATCGTGGTGAGGAGCTCAAGGCAAAAGCCCCACCATCAATTTTGTTGTGTATGTTTCGGCAATGGAGATAATTGCCGGTGGTAGGCTGTGCTATAAGGCACATCATAATTCGGCATCATGTAAACCCGCACATCAATTAAAATAAACCACAACCAGCTACGGCAGTGCAACGTTGAATGAAAAGGGCATGGTTCCAAAGGATAAGGGGTGGGGGATGTCAAACCTTGGTTATGGGGGGGAAAAACCCATGTTTTATCACCTTTGTTGTTTGTTACCTTTTTGTCTCATCCAACCTTGTCAACCTCTTTAATGCTCAGCTGGTGGTTGAGGAGTTATGGCTGAGGGCATTTATTGCTGAAGTGGTGGTGGTTGTGGGAGGCTGTCAGCCTTACCCAATTTCCCACTCCACCCATTTCTTCCCATTCTTCTCCCTCACGCACTCTTCCCTGGTCAGTTCACTCTCACCACGATTTTGGGTCTGTTGGCTCCTCACACACAGGTTTTGGGGGCGTTTTTAGTCTCACGCAGACATTTTCTGGGGCTCCACGAGTTGCTGAAGCACCCACTCACTGTAATTCGCATCCTTGCTGTTGTTTTGTTCATCCACGGGCAAAATCGGAGTTGTTTTCTCCTCACGCAGGGCCTCTACTGCTGTGCATCCTCACGCAGAGGGATTCCCTCCCATTTTCCATCTTCACGCATGGTATTTTGCTGGATTTATCCACGCAGTATTTCCTTGGGTGAATTGTGAATAGGGTGGCCGTATCCTTCACTCACAGGCTAATTCGTGGGTTCTGTTCACACATTGGTTGGGAAAACTGTAAATTCGTCCCTATTGCATTTTGTTTGTTGTTTCTTTGTTGGGGCTGTGTAATTCGTTTTTCCCTGTTTGAGCTGTGATAGCTAATTGATTGCC
>LPNX011037143.1:685505-792305 GCA_001517045.1 Pseudotsuga menziesii | reverse complement strand
TCAGCTCTGTAATTTATACTGATGTTAAATGCTGGAAATGTGTTGTGTTGCTTCCGCTGTATGATTGAATATAACTGCATCTGTGTATGCTTAATTCCAGAATGTTTTCATTTGTTTTATGTTTTGGGGCCATTTTCCCGGTTGTGTTGATGCGTTCATCGCGTTCTCTTCGCCGGTTGAGGGACGGGGACGTGACAAATATAATGAATGAATTGATAGAAAGACATTATGTAAATTATTTCCCTCTTCACTTGTATAAATGTAAGAAGACTTATTTTGATTTTAATGAGAAAATACTTCGTAGTTCTCTCTTCCAATACATTGCACATTCGAAATCCTCTTCCAACTCTTTCTCTAGACAAACTTTATGTTGAGATTCCTCATTCTCCCTTAGCTATTAGGAGAGATGGTTCCATCAGACTATGACATACGTGTACCAATTTTTATCACATATTCTAGATTCACTCTCTCAATACATATATCTCCAATTGACTCTCCATCTTTGGAAATTACTTTCCAGGATTTAGATTAGATTTATACTTTCCTTTATACATCTTTCTTTTCATAGGATTTTTTTTAGTGCCCCCACTTTGTATTGGCATCATTTTGTACCCAATAGTCCCTTTGACCTACCTTAGTGGTCATTTGGTGGACATTAATAAAATATCTTATCTCTCTTATCTTCTAGCTTATTTTTTATAGCTACTCACTAAGAGCTCAAAACTGCCCAAGTCCTATATCATTGAAATGTTTTTTCATGATGAAGGCTTTTATGCCAATGCATTTTAAATATTTCCAAATATGGTAACCATGAATATAGACATACATGTCTTGAAAAACTGAGTATAAAAAAAAAATGGTAAAATACACTTGGCAAATAATTTTCCAAAAACAAACAAATCAACAGTTTTATATACTCAATCAGCATATCTTGAGGTAGCTCAATGATGACATGTCAATCACACATGGCGTAATTATAATTCTCTGTACCTTTATCCGTAGATTTTAGGAGTCTGACACATGAGAGCTCTCAAGACTTGAACCACAGATAATCCCTGATGATTTGCCTATATTTCAAGAAGATGGTTGAGAGAACTAATATGAAATATTCATATTTTTCTTGTGTGTATATAAGAAAATAGACTAGCATGGAACAAACAGAATTAGAAACAATAATTAAACCTCAAGAACTGCTAGTAAGTGAAAATCAAGGTAGCCTGTGTCCAAGCACCAACATAACATATTTAACATAAATTTGTTCATCGGCATAAATCTTAGAGTGACAATGTAGGGGAAAATGTCAAAGTATATAATTTCCCTTATATACCCATAAGTGATAGAATAATAACTAAAAGAGGACAGAAAGCCACCAGAGTACATTATCACTATCAGTACTCTTTGAAGAATGTTGATGAGTTGTGTAATATAGACTAATCCAGAGTGTTATCACTCAGAAAGTACCCTCGGTTGTGAAAGGATAATCCCAAGGTGACTGTTAAGATTATATAATCCTCCCTTGTGCATATATAGTCTATTAGATCATTTTTCCTAACTTGGGATTCATTTGCTAGAGTTTGGTGCCACCGTGATATTCGTTCCACCATGATATTGGTGCAACTAGTGCCATTGGTGTCATTGGTGCCACCAACGTGCCATTTGTTAGTTCTTGTGCCAATCCCTACACTTTAGGAGCCACTCTGAGTGCCACTATCAGCCTCCATCAGTTGGTTGTGGTTGGTAGGTAGTTATGCTAAGTTAAGCTCAATTTACATTCAGTTAGATTCTCTTCAATTCAATTAGCGCCAGTCTTGCATGTTTGCATGGGAATAGGTGCCAATTCTCACCTACCTCATCAGTTTAACTAGTTTAACTAATTGGTAGACTGAATTAGACATTTGGAGTTAGACTAGTGAGCTCCGATAGTGATTTAGACACTTATAGTTAGCCAATCAGTCAATATTGAGTTGGTAGATTCGAATATTATCCACATGATTCAAATTTTTCTTATTGTAACACTATTGTATACTTCTTGAATTAATGAAGATTATTGTTGTAATTTACCGATCGATTCTTATCAGTTTTATCTGAAATTTGTCTTGTTTAATGTACATTGTTCTTACTATTCCACTGCAAAATTATACCTTTAAATTGCATTCATTTCGTGTAGATCAATGAGTCAATAATTCAAATATGGTATCAGAGCCTTGTTCAGGTTAGCAGCAAGTATATCCGATCTCCATTGTACACCAGAAGCAGTTGGGTTTCCACATAATTCTTCCAATTTGTGTCTTTCTAACTCTAGATTCTTCTAGAGAAGTATCTACAGGTGTGATAGACCTTGATAAAGTGTACATGTCAAGGTGGAAGGATTGAAACTGACATGATTGCAAATTGGTTGTGGTTTTTACAGTGTTACTTGTAGTTAGCTACATATATTTTTGAGAAATTGATTGTTCAGAAGGAAGATCAGATGGATTCTATAGCTCTTGTACCTCAAATCCTTACACCCTTCAACTATGTTGATTAGAGGGAAGATATGCAGGTCTCCTTGCGCAAGCTTGGCCTGTTTAGGATGAAAATGGGTAGAGAGACAGAGCCCCATCACCCTACTAAGAAAAATAAGTTCTTGAATCGGTTGGATGAAGCCTTTGGCTTCCCATGCACTCACATATCTTAGGATCTTCTATTTCACCTTGATGGATTGAATACTCCAAAGGAAGCTTGGGATAATATTGAATTCTTGTTTAGAAATGATCCGAAAACAAGATATTTGCTACTATATGACGTCAACATGAATTGCATAAAGAGCATGAATGAAGCTCACAAATCCATAAGAAGAGAACTAAACAGCATAGACAATACGCACATAAATGACAACAAGTTGATAACGGAGTTCATCCAGGATGGACTACGTCTCCGGGATCGCTTCTCAATAGGAGGGCCGATCTATAATCTCAGCATAGGGAAAAATACATGGAAATGATACAATGATACCTTGGCGACAATGGTCAGGAAGAGAACCACTGCCCAAAACACAACCAGACTTCTTCCAGCAACTCCGAAGCCTGAAGACAGTGTAAAACGGGTATAAACCCTCGTACCTTCCTCCTGCAGAGCTACACAATCTCCCTTCTCTCCTTTAGCTACAAAGTCTCCACTCCAAAGCATGAGTGGCAAATGGAAACTCAGGGGGCTTATATAGCCATGACTTTCCCCTCTTCACATTTTCCTCATGTTCTCTTTGGTTACAACAAATTTTCCTCAATGGGCACGGAGTTACAACTCCTAAGTTGGTTCTCATGTGGTTGGGATTTTTTTTTAAAGTTTTTAGTTGGAAATTTACCAACTATAGCATATTATATTATCCCTTGTTATAACCTAACCAACCAAAACTATGGAGAACAACCCACATAACAAATAATTTATTTACAAACCAATTTGTTGTTTCAACCCACTTTTATATAGTTGGAAATATGGCATGTGCACTAAATTTACGCGGGCTCCATAGGCTCCATATGCAACGGAATTGTTGGCGTTGTTGGTGCGTAATAATTTCGGTCGGAGCTCCTGGTCATCGACAAAGGGGAGAAAAAGGGGTCAAGGCTAGCCCTGGCCCCTTTGTGTGCCAATATAAACTTTAACCCAACCTTAAATAAATTTTATTGCATATGCATACCAAGAACGACACGTAGCCCGAGTGGCGAAGGTGCTTAGCATTCTTTGCAGAGGTCATGGGGTTGATTCCCACGGAGGCCATAATTTTGTATTAGATTTATTGGCCAATCCCGTGCTGCCACGTGGTGGCCTGGGATTGGTCCACCTCATGCCCAGTCGGTGTCCAGTCAACTGCCAAGTCACTGCCCGTACTGCCACATGTTCAATATCCATTGGTTCATATGTACATGCCATGTCACCTCGTCCGTACTGTATGGATGCCACGTGTCACCCTTCTAGTGGTGCCACGTGGCACCCCCATTTTGCCAAATTTTCCTGTTTCATCAATACAACAGAACGTGATAACTTTCTCATACAGAGTCCGTTTGAGGTGAAACGAATGCCGTTGGAATCATCTCGACAAGACCTTTGATCTGAAGCTAGTTTTGCTGAGATTGGAGGACTTCAAAAAAATTTCCTTCTTTGATCCTCCTAGATCATTCCTCCACACTCAGAAGCTTTTGGCCTCCAAAAGCTTTTACTAATCAACAGATAGGTGAGGGAATTGCTCCCTCACTTTCTCCTTCTTGATCCACTTGGATTTTCTCGAATGAGTGCCTCTGATGCCCACTCGAAGATAATCAACATCACCTCTGTGAGAATTCCTTCTCCTTCTGTCCAGGATGACATCTTCCTGTCGCTCATCCATGTACTCAGGAGAAAATTCATCAACTGATGGCAATGCAACATTCTCCCTTTCATCCATGATCATGGGAGCCTCATAGATTTTCAAGTTCTCCACATTCACCACTGAGTAGATCTGCATGTATGGCGGTAGCTCTAAGCGAAAGGCATTCGTCCCAATCTTCTCCAATATGGTGAAGGGACCATATCTGATGGGCTTGAGCTTCTTGCCTTCTCCATTCATCCTCTCCTTGATGATGTGAATCCACACTTGATCTACAACCTGAAACTGATGATCAACTCTATGCTTGTCATGGCGAGCCTTGTACTGGGATTGACTCTTCTCCAACTACTCTTGCACTGCTTGCTGTACCTGTTGAACTCTCTGAATGAACCTGCGAGCTTTGTCTTCATCCTTGGAAGTGCTTGAACCAACCTCTCTCCCATAAGTCAAGTCCAATGGAGTCTTTTGCAAGTACCCAAAGCATGTCTCAAATGGCGAGCTGTGATTGGAAGAACGCATAGCCCTGTTGTAGGCATGTTGTACATACTGGATCTGTTCATCCCATAACTTAGGATACTTGTTGCAATAGCCTTGAAGCAAATGGACAACTGTCCTATTGACTACCTTTTTCTGTCGGTCGGTCTGTGGATGGAAAGTGGTGCTCCTCTTTATCTTGGTGTCAATCATACACCATAACTTTGTCCAAAACTCTCCAAGGAATTGGGAGTCTCGATCCGAGATAATGGACGTAGGAAGTCCAAAGTGAACCCATACAAGCTGAAAGAAGAGAGAAGCAGCCTGCTCTACAATGACCTGCTTTTTACATGGCATAAGAATACACATCTTGCTAAAACTATCCACGACCACATACAACTAGTTATGACCCCTCCTAGACATAGGAAAACCCCCCACAAAATCCATGGAAATGCTTTCCCAAGGATGGGAAGGAACAGGAAGTGGTGAGTACAGCCCCAATTTTCTATTAGTGGGCTTACAAGTAGAGCACATCACACACCCCTTTACATATTTTGTTACAATGTCTTTCATGCGAGGCTAATACATGAGTCTTTGCAAATGAGCCAAAGTCTCACCTACCCCAAAATGCCCTAATACAAGAGAAGTATGAGCTTCTCGTATTACATGGACTCTTTCACTGATAGGAACACATAGCTTGCCCAAATGATAGAGCAACTTTCCCTGCAAATAGTAGTCTTCCACCTGTGTGCCATTGGTTAGCTTCTCATAAATCTCCTTGAAATCATCATCAGTAGCATACTTCTCAATATAACTTTCATGGAACAAAGAAGCATTTTTCAAAACAATAGATGCAACAATAGGAGGTCTAGAAAGCATATATGCCACTTTGTTACTAGTACCCTTCTTGTACTTGATCACTAGATGGAATTGTTGAAGAAATCCCATCCACCTGAAATGACGAGCTTGTTGGAGCTTAGTCTAGGCCTGGAGATACTGCAAGGGCTGATGATCGGTATGGATGATCATCTCCTTACCCATCAAGTAGTGTTTCCACTTCTTGACACTCTGAACCAAAGCATATAACTCTTTGTCATAGGTGGGGTAGTTGATCACTGCTTGAGTAAAAGTCTTTGAATGCTAGAAAATAGGCTTGCATTGCTGCATCAATACTACCCCCATGGCATATCCACTGGCATCTGTCTCTATCTCAAATGGTTGTTGCAAATCAGGCAAGGCTAGGACTGGGGCGGTGCTGATCTTTCCCTTCAATGTGTCGAAGGCTTTCTGCTGCTTACCTCCCCACTAGAAGGCTTTCTTTACACTTGTTAAGGCATGCAAAGGAGATGCTATGTATGAGAAGTTCTGAATGAACCTTCTCCAATATTGAACAGCTCCTAAAAATCTTCTCACTTCAGTAGCGTTAGTAGGCTTAGGCCAATTGACAATTACATCAACTTTTGAAGGATCAATTTTTAAATTTCCACCTCCTACAATATGACCCAAGTAAACTAATGAAGTTTTGCCAAATTCACACTTTGACAATTTTACATACAATTTCTCCTTTTTCAAAGTATCTAATACTTGCTTTACATGCCCCACATGTGCTTCCCAAGTTTTGCTAAAGACCAAGATATCATCTAAGTATACAATGAAAAAATCATCTAAGAATGGCCGAAAAACATCATTCATTACCCGCATGAAGGTTGCAGGTGCATTGCAGAGCCCAAAGGGCATCACCAACCACTCAAATAGACCTTGCTTGGTCTTGAAGGTCATCTTCCACACATCACTTTCTATAATTCTGATCTGGTGGTAGCCACTGCGCAAATCCAACTTGGTAAAGAACACATCATCTTTCAACTGGTCGAGCAAGTCATCTATGCGAGGAAGCTGGTATCGATTCTTTATCGTGATCTTGTTGAGAACCCGATAGTCAATGCACATCCTCCATGTGCCATATTTCTTCATCACCAACACAATCGACAAACCACATGGAGAGGAGTTGGGTCTGATCACTCCTTGGTCCAACAAGTCTTGAACCTGCTTCTTAATCTCTGCCATTTCAACTGCGGACAACCTGTACATGCCCACATTAGGAAGAGGGGCATCCTACTAGAGATGGATCTCATGTTGAATCTCCCTTTTGGGAGGCAAACCTACAGGTTCCTGAAATATTTCATCATAGTTAGCCACAATATCAATCATAGCCTTTTTATGAGAAGGATCACAACCTTTGAAAGCATCGGATGCCTCAGCATATTTTGCTCTCACAACCATGAGCATGTATCTCTTATTAGTGTTGATGAGCCATTTTATCAATTCCGCACTAACATCAGTGGTGTTAGCCTTCATACTGTGAGCTCTCACAATGTACTCCACCCCATTTTTGGTGAGATGGTACTTGTTCTCATGATGGAAGAATACTGCTTTTCAATCATACAAGTATGGGCTTCCCAATACGATACCGTAGATGTCAAGAGGAACAAAACCTAAGTCCACCTCATCGATCAACTTTGAAGCAATAGAAAACCTTAACCTACATTGCTTAGTCACCTATAGCTTAGCATTATCACATACCCATCCAAGAGGATACGGCTTGGGGTGAGGTTTAGTCTGTATGCCCAACTTCTTAACAACTGATTATGAGATCAAATTTACTTGAGAACCCGGATCAAATAATGTTTCAATATTGGTATGCTTAGTCACAACTCTGATGTGAAACAACTCACTTCTTCTTTTATAATTTTCTTTAGAAACATGAGTAGAAATTGAACCAGTATGAGGAGTTTTGTTACCTTGCATTCCCACGGCTGTAATCATGGTTTTGTCACCTCAGTCGGAACCCAAATCTCATTGCGCTATTGTAATGGTATTTTTCTTCTTTTTTCCTCCATAATGCTTTGGCCTCTATTCAGGATGCAACTTCCAACAACTTTCTTCATCGTGCCCATTAGTGTCGCAATGTTGGCAATGGAGCTTTCCTCCTTCCTTCTTGGCAGTAGCTGTCTTCTTGCTCTTGTCTTTATTTTTGGACTTGTGGTTGTTGTTGGTCTTGAAAGGCTTCTTCGGATGGTCTTCTTGCAAATGATTCCCCCTTCTCTCAAGATGAGTAGCCTGAACACTTGCTTCATCCACACTAGTAGGATTCAACAACAACAAAGTATGGCATAGATAATGATGAAGAGCACCAATGTACTTCAAAAGAGTGTCAGGAGAATCTAAAGAAATATTCAACTCTAAAAGATTCTTTCTAAGGTCTTCAGTAAAATTCTAAACACTCTGACCCTTGCCTTGTTTAAAACTTTGCCAATATCCTTTTGAACATAACCCAACAGATAAAATTGCTTACGTAAAGCAGCCCGCGATGAGAGAAGATTACCCATTTGTTTGCTACCTTGTTGAAGCTTGCTTTCCCACCATACAAGTGCGGTGCATGTCAGCCGAAGTGAAGCCAACTGAATCTTCACATCTTCTTCTTTGATCTGCTGGACTCAGAAATAGACCTCAATTTGCCTTATCCAATTGTTCAACTTCTCTGCATTTGCTTCGGCATTGAACATGGGCAAATCAAATTTCACATCGAGCTTCAATAAGGGCTTCTTTTGAGGCTCTTTGTGAGGAACCTTGGAATGTTGAGAATGAGATGAGGAAGAAGCACTTGAACTTGTGCTTGAAGCTGAAGGTGAAGAGGGAGGCTCAGGTGGCTCTTCTCCACCTCCCCCTTGGTTAACTGAAGCGTTGCCTTCGTCCTTCACTTCTTTGTCTTCCTTCTTTACTTCACTGCCTTTTCTTTCTTTTTCCATGCGTTCTTCATAGTCTACAAACAACTTGTCTACCTTGTCGGCCATCATGTAGAAGACATTGTGAAATTTTGCCTCCATATCATTGCGGGCATCATTAGCATCCATCTTCCTTCTTCGGTGTACACGTCCGATCTCGGAATTGTAAGGCTCTAATGTACCCTCACCAGCTTGCAGTTTAGCCCTCGTGAGCATCCACACTCACAATCCAATGTCAAATAAACGTACTCTGATACCACATGATCCGAAAACAAGATCTTTTCTACTCTATGACATTAACATGAATTGCATAAAGAGCATGAATGAAGCTCACAAATCCATAAGAAGAGAACCAAATAGCATAGACAATACGCACATAAACGACAACAAGTTGATAACGGAGTTCGTCTAGGATGGACTATGTCTCCGCGCCTGCTTCTCAATAGGAGGGCCGATCTATAATCTCAGCATAAGGCAAAATACATGGCAATGATACAATGATACCTTGGCGACAATGGTCAGGAAGAGAACCGCTGCCGAAAACACAACCAGACTGCTTCCAGCAACTCCAAAGCCTGAAGACGGCGTAAAACGAGTATAAACACTCATACCTTCCTCCTGCAGAGCTACGCAATATCCCTTCTCTCCTTTAGCTACAAAGTCTCCACTCCAAAGCATGAGTAGAAAATGGAAACTAAGAGGGCTTATATAGCCATGACTTTCCCCTCTTCACATTTTCCTCGTATTCTCTTTGGTTACAACAAATTTGCCTCAATGGGCATGGAGTTACAACTCCTAAGTTGGTTCTCATGTGGTTGGGATTTTTATTAAAAGTTTTTAGTTGGAAATTTACCAACTATAGCATATTATATTAGCCCTTGTTATAACCTACCCAACCAAAACTATGGAGAACAACCCACATAACAAATAATTTATTTACAAACCAATTTGTTGTTTCAACCCACTTTTATATAGTTGGAAATATGGCATGTGCACTAAATTTACGCGGGCTCCATGGGCTCCATATGCAATGGAACTGTTGTCGTTGTTGGTGCGTAATCATTTCGGTCAGAGCTCCTGGTAATCGCCGAAGGGGAGAACCAGGGGTCGGGGCTATCCCTGGCCCCTTTTTGTGCCAATATAAACTTTAACCCAAACTTAAATAAATTTTATTGCATATGCATACCAAGAACCACACATAGCCCGAGTGGTTAAGGTGCTCAGCATTCTTTGCAGAGGTCATGGGTTCGAACCCCGCAGAGGCCATAATTTTGTATTAGATTTATTGGCCAATCCCGCGCTACCACATGGCGGCCTAGGATTGGTCCACCTCATGCCCAGTCGGCGTCCAGTCAACTGCCAAGTCACTGCCCATACTGCCACATGTTCAATATCCATTGGTTCATATGTACATTCCATGTCACCTCGTTCGTACTGTATAGATTCCACGTGTCACCCTGCCAATGCTGCCACGTGGCACCCCCAATTTGCCAAATTTGCCTTTTTAATCAATACAACAGAACGCAATAAATTTCTCATACGGAGTCTATTTGAGGTGAAACAAACGTCTTTGGAATTGTCTCAATGAGCCCTTTGATCTGATGCCAGTTTTGATGAAATTGGAGGACTTCAAAAAAATTTCCTACTTGTATCCTCCTGGATCAAGAAAACAAGATGAAATTCAAGGGAACATATTGGATAATGAGATCATTGCATTACATCCCAGCAGTTTCGAAACTATCCAACATTTTTTCACAAAATTCAAGTCTATCACACTGCAATGTAAACAATGCGGGATAGAGAGGAAATATGAGCAACTGGTTCTATCAGTACTGAGAAATATTAGCTCAGATTAATGTGTCTTTGTCTCCACATTTCATTTCGAAAGAGCTTCCATTCCCAATTGTAAGATGCCTACTCTATATTGGTTTGTTGAGTCCTTAATACAAGAGCAAGATAAGTTGGTTCAAATGGGAGTTCTTCAAACTTCCAAGAATCAAGCTCTCTTGATGTCAGACCCAACCAATGTGCAAGACAAAGGTAAGCACAAGGGGAAGGATCCCAAAGACTATGATTTGAAGACAAAAGAGAATAAAAAATATTTCAAAGGAGCATTAAACTCCAAGAAAAAGAAGAAGTTCAAAAATACTAGATGTGCATATTGTATGAGAGGCTTTCATCCATAAATCCAGTGCATGAAGATGACCCTCAACAACTTGAAAACACTCCTTGAACATAAAAATATTTCCCTTCCACAAGGTGTAGAGATGTATGATGCTGGATAGAAGACTGAAGAATTTGAGAGGTACCATTCCTTTAAGGCAGGCCTCACTCTGTCAAAGGCTTACTTTATAGATTTTGGAGCTTCCAACCACATGGTTTTCTCTAGGGAATCCTTCACCACTCTCACTCTATTAGGAGGACATAGAACTCTTATGGGAGATGACACCCAAATCCCAGTTGTTGGGAGAATTTTTATTAAACTCCTTCATGATGAGTTCAAGAATGTACTTAATGTGCCCTCTCCTGCGACAAAGCAAGTTGTTCAAGATGAAGAAGAAGCATAATATTCAACACAGTCAATTCGAATTGAAGAAAGCCTCCTTGGAGTGACTCCTTCTCTTGCCTCTCCGGAAGTTTATGAGATCTATGATATATCATATTCTCATATATTTTATACAAAATAAGACATTTGAAACTCTATTATTTAGGAAAATCATTCCTTACATTCTATGCAAACATTCTCCACTGATTCTTTTATTTTAAATTATGTGCAAAGTTTGCCAGTGATTGTCTCAGAAAATGAAGAGGAATTTGATTTCTATATCTATAATGTTGTTGCTGGTGTGCAGAAAAGTAATTCTTTTGATGCTTTGGAATAAATATCATATTTTAGGAGTGATCCATTCACTCTCCTTCATCTATAGCTTCCATCAAATTCCTACATGATTGCATGCACCAATACTCGGAATTTTATTGAAGAAGGAGAAAATTGTGCATCTACCAATTCGGTGGGGCACTTGCAACCTTTGTTCCATTCTCTTGGATATGATATGACCTTGTTTGGATCTGATATGAACTTATTTGGTTTGATTTTTAAGTTTCAAGAGCCTCTATACATGCTTGTAGCTTTTCTCATCAATTTTGTTGTGAAAAATCAAGTACCACAAGTCTCTTTCAAAATTGTTGTTAGGGATTTGATGTCAGTTTTCTATCATGAGTTTGATGATATTATATTTTTTGGATCATTAGTTATTTTTTAAGCTATATCAAATTATGGAGCTCAAGCATTTGATCTCCACAGTCCCATGGATTCTCTACCTTTCTATTTGATCACATGCTCATCTCCTCACATAACTAGTAAAGATGGAGACATTATGCATTCGCCTAGAAACTTTCTCCAAACACTTGGAGATGATTTTACCTCACATGGTTTGATGTTCAAGGCTTAAATATATCAGTTGCTTGGGTTTTCCTCACATGGTTTGAATTCTCAAGAACTTTTTATCTATCATCAGTTGATCTTAGTTTCTCTACATGGGTCTAGTTTTCATCTTGCAGTTGTCTATGTTCCTGATTCAGTTGAGCATTTTCTTCCTCTTCCAAAGACGAAAATTCCTCCAGAAATAATCATTAGTTTGGAGAGGTTCACATGCACATCTTTAGGATGATTCTGCATAGAATAGCAATGATGTTGGATAGTGCTACAAATTGTAGTAGATGTTTTGCAAGTTATTTCCCAAAGAGGAAGATTTTTCTCCTAAGAATAGCTTGTATTTCCTATTCCTACTTATTTTGAGAGGGTGGGGTGGGGGGGGGGGTCTCATCAGGTTTTCCCCATTTTCCTCGGTTTATTAAGCATTTCTTTAATTTTTTTTTATTGTAATGGGTGACTTTTGGTCTAGTTGCTAGGTCCCAAGTTGTCTATGTTAGGATTATATAATCCTCCCTTATCCATATATAGTTGTTGAGCCCCATTTTGTTACCAATTTTTAGCTAAAAAGCTTAGGTATTAATGCATATTTTGTTATATTTTGGTGTCTTTGCATCATACAGATTACCATTCAGCTTCAGGTATGATCTTATTTTGGATTTATTTAAGATTGATTCATTATTGATTGTTTTACTATTTTAATGAGTAAATTCGATGATTAATTGATGTAACTCTTAAAAAATGCATTTGTTAATTGCAGAGCATGCTTCTTGGGCGAACTTGACACACAGACACACATTTGGCTAGATATGCGCATAGCATATCCAGCTCGTCATTTAGCTTTCCAAAACAACCGCGCGTTGGAACTAATTGATTCTCCATCATTTAAGCATGGAGCGACCTGCAAACCACTTGTTTTCCACATGTTGAAGTGTTAGCACGAGCCTTGTTCTAGAAGGTTTCCAGCATACCTCTCTGATTGACATCACGCCACTATTTCACGCCAAAGAAGGGAAGCATGTACGCTACCTCATGAATGATGGAAACCAACTCGCAATAAGGGAGGAAAAACAACTATGTGTTGGCATTACAGCAATGGATTGTAATAATGGTTGACTCATCTCAAAGAGAATTCGACCACTAAAGGGTCGAATCACTCGTTTTCTCAAAACTCTATATAAGAACGCTTGTATGTGAAAAGGAAGTTAGCAGTAGAAGCGGTAGTTTTTAGTTCAGCAAGTTTTCATGTAATTCCGACTCTGTAATACTTTTCAATTTTAATGGAATTTTTGTTACACTGTCTACGATCGTGTTCCATTAATGTTTAACAAGATATGACTCTGTTTGCTGGGAGGGCCCCCCGCCAATCAGATTTTTATATTTTCGTATAGTCTCTTTCATTCCCTTTTTTTTTAAATTAGTATAGCTTTGTTCATAGATTGTTTATGTAATTTCATTCTTGCAATCGTTTATATTATTTCCTGTAGCTTATATTTCATTTTAGTATTTTGATGCTTATAGCTTAGATTTCATTTCAGTATTATGATGCTTACATAGATTTTCATTTTAATTTTAGCAACCAGTTGCATATAGATTAGATTGTAATTTCTTTTGATGTTGCATATAGATTAGATTGTAATTTCTTTTGATGTTGCATATAGACTAGATTGTAATTCCTTTTGATGCATTTCCAGTTTATTATTTGGTTCAATGTTAATAGAATAAATTGCTTCAATACTGTAGAATTTAATCATAGTTAGCTTCAATTATGCTAATTCTTATTAGGTTCTGAATTTATTTAATTTCCAATTTCCTTTCAAATTGCAATAGGTAATGATGTTTTTGAATTATGAATTGTATTTGAATTATCTTGTAGAGTAAATGTAGTTGTTAAATAGGTTTAAATTCCTGTATTTGCATTCTAGTTATTACATGCATGAGTCAGTTGGCCAGAGCTCATCTAGATTAATAATTTTTTCAAAGTTTTAAGTGTTTTTGTATACAGCCTGTCATACAGACAACCTATTTGGTTCGTTATACAGACTGCCATTTCAACCTGTTGTTCAGTCTTTCATCGAGCCCTTAGCATATTTTACATAGTTTAAGTCTGTTTTCTTCCGTTCTTTGAGTATGTTTTGATTAGAATAGTTAGATAGTGATTATATTTCCTTTTAAAATTATGTGATCAAATTATTTAGAGTACTTATTAAGTCTTTATTTATTTTTACCATATTATTATGTTTTGTAATATTAGCTTTATGATTATGTCTTGTAATATTAGCTTGAATTGATTTCATTTCTTTATATGTGATTCAAGGTAGTTATATTAATAATTTGGTAGATATGTTGATAGGTTATAAATAGAAGTTTTTCTTTTTAGTTAGATGGTTACTAAGTAAGAATTAAGATCATGTTCATTAGGTTTTTTGTTTGTTTATAAGTTAGGTCCTCTCCTTTGCATTTCTATTTTGTCTTTTGTTAGTTGTCCATGACATAAAGAACCATGTTTACCATTACTTGCAACTGGACATTTCTTAGTTTACATATTTTCGTAGAGGTAAAGTTAGAATTAATTCCCTTTAGTTTCTATACCTCATTTGAAAGCTAGTTTGACTCTCCTCCTACCCCTGTCCCAGTCACTGTAAATGCTTATCCCCAAAACAACCCAGGAGAATGGAATTAGTCTGAATTGCCATGTATATCCTTAGTTATATACCCTAGTTGATGTAATTTTGTAAATCCTCTTTTGTATAGTTAGCTTTCAAAGTTGTCTAAAGTAGTAGAATAGATCTTAAGGGATAGTTTATTGTTATAAGGTTATCTTGTTTCTATTTGCATCTCTCTAATAAAGTATGTATAAAGTAGAGTAGTATAACTGGATACTACACTAGTCTAGTCCTCTATCTTAGCTTAATTTTCTTAACCGTTGAATTCTTAGGAGTCTGACTTTGTTTCTTATTTTGAAATAATATTTTGTTTCTTTGTTTGTTAAAATATTTCCATGACATCTTAGGAATCCTTTTTCCTTCGCATATATTTTGTAGCAACTCCAAGCTTACAAACCCCGATCGATAATTAAATATTAGGTAAACTATTCAAGACAATATTTTGCCCAACATTTTGGTGCCGTTGTCGGGGAGTCATTTTGTAAGGTAGAATAGGTAGGATTCTTTTTAGTAATAGGCTGGTGACGGGAGAGTGGTAAGACGAGAGATAAGAACCTACGCATTTGTTATAATAGGCACCCCCAAACCCGGCAGTAGCAGTAGTTTAGGTTTTCCTTTAGTTTAGTTTTTAATGAATAGAGTCTAGGTAGATAAGGATAGATAGGTTGCATTTACATTACATGGAAAGGGTGAGGGGAAATGATAAGACGCAAAGATGACTTCACTATAGAATTTCTGTAGTGTGACAGCCTGACGCATCCACTTTAGTGGGTAGCCCCAAATCCTTGTTGTTCTTTTTTCGCACAAGTGTGTTTACTTTACGCAAAGCTTGATTTATTCCTATTAAATGTGTTTAGAGTATATAGTAAATTTTTGTTTAAATTTTAAATTAACTATTACAGGGACATAACTTCCCCCACCATTCACTTAGTGGAAAGATACCAAAAGACACCTATAAGAAGTTATCTTACTGGAGACCTAAGGAGACTCTTTTAAGAGGTCTTATCAGGGAAGTCATGGACGATACTGCGACAAGAAAATTTGAGAATCTCATTCTTGAAAAATTTTCTGGAGATCAGTTATTAAAAACCTCTAAGCATCCCAATACAACTTCTTCTCTAGTAGGAGTCTCGAACTTGGTTGAATTTGTTGACCCTATCCAAGTAAAATAACTCCTCGACAACTCTATAATTTCACAAATTGAAACATCGGAGGTAGAGTCTACTTCTCCTATAGGGTCCAATATGAGTATGGCCAATGGGAGGAAGCTCTCCCCTGAAAAAGAATACTGGGACACCCCAGTCTCACCTTAGAAAAAGCCTCTTTTCAGCAACCCAACTCACACAAAGAAAAAGAAAGAAGAGTCAATAGCAAGGACCATTTTCTATTCAAAATGTAAAGTTAAACATCTCCCACAAGAATGTCCATTCAAAATTCCCACATGTCATATTTGTATAGGACATCATCTTTTGTCTCAAGGGACCAGGGTGAACCTTGCTAGAATAGAAGTTGATCCTCCCTCCCAGAACACTCTTCCTCCTTTACCTGATCCTTAAAAGTTACCTTGGGTTGTCATCATTTGTATATATATGTAGATGTGTTTTTCGAATAAAAAAGAGTCATGTCTAATTCTAGGAGACTCTTCTTATATGTTTTTAAAATAAAACCAATCATCTAATAAATGGTTTTTATAGGTGGATCTTTTTGTGATTCTGAAATTTGATTTTCAAACCATTTATTTTAATGATTTTGTTATTTCTTATATATGATGGTTTGATTCAGATATGTACATTCTTGATTACTTTAAGCAAGTGCTCAAAAGAATTATTTCAATTATCATGTTCTTTAAGATTTTTAATACCTAGAGATTACTAGTACATCTACACTTGTTATCAAAAATTGACCCTTAAAATGTTTTTGAGAATACTCTAGGATAAGTGGAATTTCTGCTTATGGGGAACGCTATCTTTTATAAAGAAAATAGACTAAAAGGCCCAAGAACACCTTTCATTTATTCTCTTTTTACATGATCTATGATAAGGCCATTTCATGAAAACTTTTACTCATGTGTTTAGTAGGGCTTAGCACACTCTAGTACCAATCGACTTCCTATATTTATATAAGGAAAACCCACCAGGGTACTGAACAGTCCTACTGGTAGCAGGTCAATGCTAAGTAAGACTCTAACAATAAGGAAATTCGATAAATGAAAGTAAACCCATTGGGGTACTGAACAGGCTCACTGGCAGCGAGGCTATGCTTGCATGGTACAAAGTTAAACTCGCTGGGGTACTAAACAGGCTTGCTGGAAGTGGGGAAATATCAGGTAAAAGAGCTATGGTTAATGCACCTCTAGGCACATGCGTTAACAATAAAATATGTTTAGGCCTATTATTTATGATGTCATTAAAGAATCACTGTAAGATGGACTTGGATCCGATAATCTGAATTCAATCAATAACTAGGATCTATTTATCCTAGTAATGGGACCCATAATAGTAGATTCTTACAAATTCGACGGTAAGCTCAAAAGTTTTTTTAGGGGGAAATATATCTTTACAACAAGGCAAGGATGACTAGTTTTCCCTATGATCCTTCCCTTATTTCCTCATTACATGGTAAATAATGAATTTTCATATTTGAGCACTATTTTTATATGTATATGTCTGAATCCTTCCATGCATGTGTTAATTTTCCTTTCTTTTACCTACCTATCACAGCATGGATGGAATTTCTTATCTTATTTTAGAAACTACTGAATTTTATTGAATGGCTTGCGAACACGCCATATCTTTGGTTTGGGGGGGTATCATACTATCTGTCCTTTTATAAAAATGATGATTTATTTCTCTAAAAAAATCATGGAAGTACAATTAAAAGGATCAATTAAAAGGATCAAAGTAATTATTTTATGTGATCTCCTTGTCAGTTCAAAGCTTAGAGAAATCTATGAGTAACAGTAGTCTAATCTGATCAAGCAAAACTTATTTTCTTACAGGAAATTTATATGAAGGATCAAACAAAGGATCATATGAAGGGTTGAATAATGGCCTGAATGAAAAGCCAAATGATGCTCTGAATACACAAGATGATTTTTCCTATGATTAAAGTTAGCTTAATTTTCAACTTGGCTAAGTCATATCATCATTATTAAAAAATCATATCCATAAGATACTTTTACTAAATTTTGACCCATGATTTGGTACGATCTCGATATAATATGATCTTGTTTTATCCTCATATAGGCTTGAAAATACCTTAGGGTACTTTCTAATCATTACTATGCTATCACCACCTCATATCATTTTTCATTCGCATGTATAAACTGCTAAACATATTTCATTCGTACGCATAAGATGTTAGACAATCGATCTTCTTGTTAAAATTAGGATTATGGTAATAAGTATGGTCATATGTTTGCATTAAGTTTACTGTTCAACCTGTCCGAAGTTTAATTTGGATAGGGTTGAACCAACTAAAACCTTATGAACTCTCTAGAAGATGCATTTTGATGGCACACATTTTAAGAGTGGTCATAATGGCATGGTCATCCAAAATACATCGAGCTGGCTGCACAATCATTTGATTGACTGAATGTGGCATGCTTTAAATCAATATGATGCAAATCATTTTCATTGTTTCCATATGACCATTACTACTGTAGAATCCTATCGCCATCTTTTCCCCACATTTCTGATGGAGCCCTATTTTCATCACCCTTGCTTCACCATGCCAAACCAATTCGAACCAGAGAGTTACCAAGATCTATTCTAGATAACCAAATTTAGAGACTATCGTGAAATATTTTTTCACGCAGGATGGAACCCTTTTCTCCATCAGCTGCAGGGTTTTGATGAGGAAATTTCATTACTATTCGCAATGTCCTTTGACGAGAGAGAAGTAAGGTTCATCCATTTAGTTTTTCAGGTCACTAAGGAGTCAATATCCCAGGCCACCAAGCTTCCTTGAGAGGGGGAACGTTGGCACAAACACTGGTTTGTCCCGAGAACATCCCACACTTTTGCATTGAAACCTAAATGTTGTCATGTATCAGGCAAAAAAGGCTACCATCATAGTTGGATCAAACCAGAATATCTCAATCCATTGGCAGTCATTATCCACCTAGTCACCTGCGAAGGTAAGTTCAGTGTTTTTAAATCTTGTAATTTACGTCTATTGGCTCACTTTGTGGATTAGAAATACCTGAATTTTCCATTTTTCTTTCTGTGAGTCTCGAAAAAATGTCAAATTTGGTTTGGAAGAACACCCTGCATCCCAAAAATAGCCTATATCACCATAGCATAATAAAACTTCTCATCCTCAATCAGCTCAAAGAATGAAACCAGACATGGGATACTTTCATTTTTAAGGTCATTAACCCTCATTTGAACATTTGCAAGCTCCCCCAATATTCTCATGGCCAAGAGTCTAGTCCATCTCCATCAACATGGAAGAAAAACCCTAATATAGTTCATCTAGATGGTGATGTATCAAAGGCAAGCCCATCTACACGATCTTCCCCTGTTGTTCCTGTTGAATTCATACCTCTGTCATGACCCTGTACTAAGAAACAGAAGGTGGAATTTGCACAGACCAGTCATCAACCCTATGTCCAGCCCTTGGTACAGTCAAGCATCCATCTCAACATACAGAAAGACCATCCAAATAGTCCATCTAAAATACATATGCCTGACCCAGATTCGTCTTTATACGTGTTGGCCAACCTTTCAGTCGATTTATTGAATGGCACTGTTCATGAAGGTATTTCTACACCCATTCAAGATTTAAACATGATATTCAAGTTCTAGATGTTGAATTGTCGAACAAAGAAGAGAACCCTCTATGGGATTGCAACCAGTCCCCAAAACCATGTCAACCACCACAACCAACAGTAGAACAACTAACCTCTGAGTTGACACAGTCGATGAATCAGAATGAAGCGTATGTCAAGTTAATCTCAGAACTTCGAGAAAAAAAAAAAATGTTACGGCTACAGATTAAGACTATGGAGGATATTCATAAGACCATCAGTACATCACAAATGGATCAGCATGCAAGGAATTCCCTCTTAAAGGTACAGGATAGGAAGTTGAATAAGCCACCTGCTTCATCAACAAGGTCGAAGGTAGTTGCTAGCGTAGCTCTGCCTTCTTCCCAATGATATCTCTTACTTTGTACCAATGGGAGTTGGCATCCTTTTGGTTTGGGGGCATGTTGAGCCCCATTTTATTACCATTTTTTAGCTTAAAAACTTATGTATTAACGCATATTTTGTTATCTTTTGGCGTATTTGCATCATACAGATTACCATTCAGCTTCAGGTATGATCTTATTTTGGATTTATTTAAGATTGATTCATTCTTGATTGTTTTACTATTTTAATGAGTAAATTCGATGATTAATTGATGTAACTGCTAACAAATGCATTAGTTAATTTCATAGCATGCTACTTGCGTGAACTTGAAACACAGACACACATTCGGCTAGATATGTGCATAGCATATCCAGCTCGTCATTTAGCTCGCCAAACCAACCGCGCGTTGGAACTAATTGATTCTCCAGCATTTAAGCATGGAGCGACCTGCAAACCACTTTTTGTCCACATGTTGAAGTGTTAGCATGAGCCTTTTTATGGAATTTTTCCAGCATACCTCTCTGATTGACATCACGCCACTAGTTCATGCAAAAGAAGGGAAGCCTGTATGCCACCTCATGCACGATGGAACCCAACTTGCGATAAGGGAGGAAAAACAACTGTGTGTTGGCATTAGAGCAACGGATTGTAATAATGGTTGAATCATCTCAAAGAGCATTCGACCGCTAAAGGTTCAACTCGCTCTCTTTCTCAAATCTCTTTATAAGAACACTTGTATGCGAAAAGGAAGTTAGCAGTAGAAGCGGTAGTTTTTAGTTCAGCAAGTTTTCATGTAATTCTGACTCTATATTACTTTTCAATTTTAATGGAATTTTTGTTATGTTGTCTACGATCATGTTCCATTAATGTTTAGCAGGCTGTGACTCTGTTTGCTGGGAGGTCCCCCCGCCAATCAGAGTTTTATATTTTCGTATAGTCTCTTTCATTCCCCTTTTTTTAATTAGTATAGCTTTGTTCATAGATTGTTTATGTAATTTCATTCTTGCGATCATTTATATTATTTCCTGTAGCTTAAATTTCATTTCAGTATTCTGATGATTATATCTTAGATTTCATTTCAGTATTATGATGTTTACATAGTCTTTCATTTTAAGTTAGCAACCGGTTGCACATAGATTAGATTGTAATTTCTTTTGATGTTGCATATAGATTAGATTGTAATTTCTTTTGATGTTGCATAAAGACTAGATTGTAATTCCTTTTGATGCATTTCCAGTTTATTAGTTGATTCAATGTTAATAGAAAAAATTTCTTCAATACTGTAGAATTTACTGCTTTCAATACTGTATAATTTAATCATAGTTAGTTTCAATTCTGCTAATTCTTATTATGTTCTGAATTTATTTAATTTCCAATTTCCTTTCAAATTGCAATAAGTAATGATGTTTTTGAATTATGAATTGTATTTGAATTATCTTGTAGAGTAAATGTAGTCGTTAAATAGGTTTAAATTCATGTATTTACATTCTAGTTATTACATGCATGAGTCAGATGGCCCGAGCTCATCTAGATTAATCATTTTTTCAAAGTTTTAAGTGTTTTTGTATACAGCCTGTCATATAGACAGCCTATTTGGTTCGTTATACAGACTGCCATTTCAACCTGTTGTTCAATCTTTCATCCAGTCTTTAGCATATTTTACATAGTTTAAGTTTGTTTTCTTCAGTTCTTTGAGTATGTTTTGATTAGAATAGTTAGATAGTGATTATATTTCCTTTTAAAAGTTTGTGATCAAATTATTTAGAGTAATTATTAAGTCTTTATTTCTTTTTACCAAATGATTATGTTTTGTAATATTATCTTTATGATTATGTCTTGTAATATTAGCTTGGATTGATTTCATTTCTTTATATGTGATTCAAGGTTAGTTATATTAATAATTTGGTAGATATGTTGATAGGTTATAAATAGAAGTTGTTCTTTTTATTTAGATGGTGTTGTAATCTCACAGATCACATAAGGTTACCAATAATACATACCAAAATACACAGAATATTCACAGATACAAGAGACAAGAACTGATAGGATGAACATATTATATTATTCTCAATAGATCATACAAAGCCAAGAACTGAACTACGTTCTTGAGTGGCTCAACAGCCTAATATACAGGTTACAAAACAGTTACAATCATAACTACCTGTCGGTTCACCGAACCGACACGACTATTAGTTAACAGACTAACTACTGTGTTCACTCAGCCGACTGACGTAGTCGGTCTCTCGACTTAGTCGGCTGATCGACTAAGTCGGTCTTCATTCAAGTCGACTTATGTCGACTTGCTCCTTCTACAGATGGTTACTAAATAAGAATTAAGATCATCTTCATTAGATGTTCTGTTTGTTTATAAGTTAGGTCCTCTCCTTTGCATTTATGTTTTGTCTTTTGTTAGGTGTCAATGACATAAAGAACCATGTTTACCATTACTTGCAACTGGACATTTCTTAGTTTACATATTTTCGTAGAGGTAAAGTTAGAATTAATTCCCTATAGTTTCTATACCTCATTTGAAAGCCATTTTGACTCTCCTCCTACCCCTGTCTCAATCACTGTAAATGCTTATCCCCAAAACAACCCAAGAGAGTGGAATTAGTCTGAATTGCCATGTATATCCTTAGTTATATAGCCTAGTTGATGTAATTTTGTAAATCCTCCTTTGTATAGTTAGCTTTCAAATTTGTCTAAAGTAGTAGAATAGATCTTAAGCAATAGTTTATTGTTATAAGGTTATCTTGTTTTTATTTACATCTCTCTAATAAAGTATGTATAAAGTAGAGTAGTATAACTGGATACTACACTAGTCTAGTCCTATGTCTTAGATTAATCTTCTTAACCATTGAATTCTTAGGAGTCTGACTTTGTTTCTTATTTTGAAAGAATATTTTGTTTCTGTGTTTGTTAAAATATTGCCACAACATCTTAGGAATCCTTCTTCCTTCGCATATATTTTGTAGCAACTCCAAGATTACAAACCCTGGTCGATAATTAATAATTAGGTAAACTAATCAAGACAATATTTTTCCCAACAATAGTCTATTATATCATTTTTGCTAAATTAGGATTCATTTTCTAGAGTTTGGTTCCACCATGATATTGGTTTCATTGATTCCATTGGTGCCATTAGTGGCACCAGTGTGCCATTTGGTTCCATTGGTGCCAATCCCTACACTTTAGGATCCACTCTGAGTGTCACCATCAACCTCCATTACTTGATTGTGGTTGGTAGGTATTTATTCTAAGTTAAGCTCTATTTACATCCAGTTAGATTTCCTTCATTTCAGTTAGTGCCAATCTTGCATGGATGCATGGGAGTAGGTGCCATTTCTCACCTACCTCATCGGTTTAACTAGTTTAACTGATTGGTAGATTGAATTAGACATGTGGAGTTAGACTAGTGAGATCTGATAGTGATTTAGACACTTCTAGTTAGCCAGTCAGTCAATATTGAGTTGGTATATTCGAATATTATCCACATGATTTGAATTATCCATATTGTAACAATGCTGTGTACTATTGGAATTAATGAATGTTAATGTTTTAATTTACTGATCAATTCGATTTAGTTTTATCTGAAATTTTTCTTGTTTAGTGTACATTGTTCTTACTATTACACTGCAAAATTAGAACTTTCAATTGCACTCATTTCCTGTAGATCAATGGTTCAATAATTCAAGCAGTAACCACAAAACCAAACTTTAGGAAAGAAAGTTGGATTCTTTCTCCCCAGAGAGGGATATCTCAATATTTTTTCTCACAGGCCAGATATATAAAATAAGAAACAAAATTTAATATTGACGATGGTTGAAACAAGTGTTCATTAGGCATGGATTCATGTGAAATAATAGCATTTACATTCTTGTGGCATAGGAAATTTAACAGAGGCAAATTAGCTATCTATTTACAGTCAAAATACTTGTTGTCTATTGATATGGAGAAATTTTAGGGATAGTCCATTAATGTGGGAATATATAAAGGATGAATCTGCCATTAACTTTAGAAGAAAAGGTTTTGTGAATGCTTAAAAGTAACAGAACAAAGCATATGAATATGAATTATGAACCATTATAAACTCATGCAAGAATGAAAGGAAAATACAATGGAAGCTTAAAAATGGAAACACATGCACATAAAAGGAAAGAAGGTACATACTGTAAAAATGACAACATGAGAATCTCTGTCAAAGGCCATATTCAGCTCTGTAATTTTATTAATATCTGAAATCTCAATTACAATTTAAAATATATCATGGGTCCCAACCCTTGTTCTATTACAAATACTTTCTTAAATACAAAATTACGCTCCATGAGATGATAACTAACTTCTATGCTAAAAATAGGAAAATAATTACCTTTTGCATTTGTCATTTTAGTTTCCTAACTAGTAACTACTCTGAAAATAAACTATAAACTCCTAACTAACTAATATTCAAACAATCTTCAACAAATATTCAATAAATCTTCATCCACACAGCCTATATTTGGTTTTTCCATATTTCTCAACTTTCTTCCATTGGTCGACATTTGGCAGCTACAAGTTGGCCATTTCCTTTTCCAACACTCTTAATTCCACGTGGTCTTTGTAATAAATATTTGGCAGTTGCACACATGTGGCTCTAAAAGTGTGTAAAATTTTGAAATCTTCAGACATTTTATCCACTATAGCCTTCCCAAACAAGGATTGATGCACATCCTCAAGTTTTTTATGGTCAAATCTACATCTGACCAACTGAGTATGATATTATGTTTGAGATAAGAGTCAAAAAATTTCTTCTCATAAGAATGGTAAACCCATTTTGAATAATGGTGTGAATAAAGTAATAAAAAATTTCACTTGAAGATGAATTATATCAATTATAGCATGTATAGTATCAATATGTTGGTGCTTTCCAACAACCTTTCTAGCCCAACTAATTTCTGAAATTATGTCCTTAATACTTGCTACTTTCAAATCATCCTCTGTTAGTCCATTCATAAAATTAACTGTAGTGTTTGCAATGTATATGGACTTCTTGTTCCACACATATTTAGTTGCTATAACACTTTGTCTAGCGACCTGTGTGACAATTTCTTTAACTAGAATATAGTCAAGATAGGGTACAAGTTTTGTTTCCTCAACTATAATCATATCCCAAATGACATGTTTATCTCCTTGTACAGGCAGTTGTCCAGTTACTTGCTTCATTAGTTTGTCCTCCTCTTTCTTTAGGGTTTCATTTTCAACTTTTTATTTTTATTTTTCACCCAACAATCTCTAAATCCCTCAGGGTAACTTAGGACATATCCTGCATAATAGATTCTTCATTAGTTTGTGTAGGAGGTGGAACAATTTTCACTTCAGGTTCCTTTTCTTTTTCATTTATTTCTTTTTCTAAATCATCTTGTTTTTTATTAAGGGCCTTTTCATTTTCAATCAAAAGCATTCTTTCTTTCTCCCACTACTTCTTTTCTTCAGAAAACTTTAGAATTTTTCCTTTGCAATCATTCAGCTCATCATTCAATGTCTCTTTCTTTTTCTCCTGCTCTATAAGCTCTGAGGCCTGAATAGGTTGAGTGGCAGGGATAGTCATATTCTTTTTCAGTAGTTGAATAGTGTTTTATTTCTCTGCAAGAAACTTCTGAGTTGCTCCTCCCTTGTCTACTTCACTGTCAGCAGTCAGTAAATCTCCTTGAATATTTTTAGTCTCCTGCTAGTATGCTTTGTTTTCTACTCTCTCCTACCTTAATTGATTCTCAATATTACTTTTAGTTGACTGTAATATGGATAATTTCAGAGTTTCCTTGAGCAGGTCACTTTTTATGACCTCTCTAGTTTACTTGTGCAAAAGGATCATGTCAGGTACAGGGATGTTTTCCATATTGATCCTCATTTCTGCTACTTTGTTCTTGCTAGTTACTGCTAGGTTTAGAGTATTCTGAGCATGATCCCTAACAGTAACCAAAGCAACATCCTTACTTGAAATTTTCCTCACATCATCATATAACTTTAAGGATTCATTTGTTAACACTTCTTTATCATCCCTATATTCATCAAACAACTATGCTCTGGTCTTTAATTGAGGTGTAGACTCCTAGGGAGTTTCTGAGAAATAATAATCCTTTATTTCAAAAGTTGGGCCTTTCACTTTCATCTGTTTTTTCTTCCCTTTAGTATTTGTCACCTTTACCATTTTTCCTTCCACCTCAAACTTTTGTTTATTTGATGTGGCCAAATTATCTTCATGCTTCGTCTCAATAACATCAGAAAAGGTCCTTTTATTAGTCATTTCAGAATGACTAGCAATAGGAGTGATTATCTGTGGTGTTGGGACAATAGCAAATGGATTTGACTATGTATCATTAACATCATGTACTAAATATGTATATCCTTGTTGGATTTCTTCCTCATTCTATGTTAACAGGGGATAATATGACCAAGTGGCACTCTCATCCAATCCTTCAACCTCCTGATGTTCAAATGGCTTGTTTTTGTTGACTTGCCTCCTTATGGAAATGACATGATGAGGGTCATAGTTAATGGCTGTAGTTGTTTGGAATCCCATTTATTTCAAAAGAATCTCCACAACAGGTAAAGCATCTTTTCTCTTGATAATAAAAGGGACAACCACCTAGGGAAATTTTATCTCTGAGGCTTTCCTGAAAGTAATAAAAATCCCATTCTCAATAATGAGTTTTGTATGATCAGTTCTAGTGAAAATATATTGGGGGTAAGAAAGGAAGGAAAGATATATGATTCATGGGTGAATCTATATACCCTAATGATAGTTCCTTCTTCTAACAAAAACCAATCCCCAATTATCTTTTCTGGTGAAAATTGTAGCAATTCTTTCATAATTGGTAACACTCTTGGTAAAATATGCTAGAAAAATACTTTATATACTTAATGCATTAAGAAATTCATATATTTGTAGAATCTTCTATTAAGTTCATCAGTCAATATCATTTCTGGAAACTGCAAGTTCTCTTCATTGAAGAATAAAAACATTCTCACTAGGTATGATTGAAATATGAAATGTCTTTTATTGTGGACATTCACTAGCTATGAGTGAATTCTCTCAGCTAGGAATTCATCATATTTAAGGAAAACTAACTGACCTGACTGGGATGACTCAGATGGACTAGTACTGACTTTAAAAAGGAAACTCATTAACAATTCGGTGACATATGTGTCAGTATCTAAACCTAATAACTGACTCATGAGGGAAATGATCAACTGGGTTTCATCATTAAAAAAATTTGTGTCCACAAGGAAGGCTTGATGCTATTGGATAAATCTACTCAAGCGAACTCAAGCCAGATCTCCCTATTCCAAGTGGATCTAGAACAAATCAAATACACAATAAAATCTACTTTCCTAGATCAAATAGAAAAGTTAATCAGATAGATCACTTACCTGAAATATGCAAATCCTCTTCTCTCTTTGTTGATCCAAGCCCCAAAGCCTTTAGATATTTAGCTGCAAAACCCTATAAAGCATGTGGAAACAAGCAAACAGTGCATGTATATCCAAACATGAATAAATATAAGATAACAATTAAGGAAGAAATATCTAAACATCATCAACACAACAATATTTATGGAAATATATTTGTATTAATGTAATAAAGGAGATACATGGAAATACATAAATATAAGAATGTCACAACCTAAGCCTTAACGCTGCAACCTTCCATCCAACAATCCAAGCCAAATCCTCCAAATCATGATAGTAAGCCTCCCAAAGTATGATAGGGATCACCTAGAAATTCCACCAACATAATAGTACCATAGTCCTTCCTCCCTTCACAATGGAGAGAGGGTTTAATTTATAAGGATAAAGGGATAGATTAGCTTTAGGAGTAGGAGGAGGGGTATAAGGGATATTCCCCATAGGTTAGGAACCAAATTCCACCTCACCTAGATGATAGGGATAGACCTCCACCTCATCCACCTTCGAGAAGGGTCTCGAAGCTTTGTTTTTTCCCTCAAAACACCATCAGCGCACTTGGTAGGAAGGAAAAGAGTACCGTCGACGCTTCTAGCATGAAGCAGAAAGAGCATTGGTGCACATTTATTTAGGAGAAAGAGCACCTTTGGCACTTCTAGAATGAAGGGAAATAGCATCAGCCTTCCTAAAGAGGGAAAAAAGACAGAAACAACCTCAATATCAATCAACTTTAGAAGAGGGAAATTGGGGGATTAGGAAAAGGGTTGACACATGGATCAATAGGACAAGATTTCAATGTAACACTTGATTTTGTAAATACACCTCTAGTTTGAAATAGGTAGTGAAAAAGGATTGTTTCTTCTCATTGCTTGCTTCAACGAATGATTGGACTAGGTTTTCTTCACTGAAATCTTCACAGAGTTGGGTAAATGTAGCAGGAACTGCAAAGGAATCTCAGAGGAATAAAGGGTTTTCAGGACACAAGATTTTAGTCTTGGTCGCATTCATAATTACTCTCTTGTAAGAGGAATAATTAGAAGTGCACCAGTCAATGAAGTTAGGAAAACCTATGGTTTTCTATGGGAAGAAAAACTAAAAGTATGACCTATAAACACCATGGACATTTGTACCCAGGTATTTAAGTATTGTTAATTTATAATTTAGTTGATTTTCTTAACCAAATGATAGTAATTTATCAAAAAATTCATTTTCTTTATCTTCAAAAACCTCTTCAATATTCTGGTATTCCAAGTCCTGAGCCTCTATTTTGTCTACACTGTTCATTTTAAATACTCTTTGGTGGGAGAAAATGGCCTACCTAATCAATTGACACGTGGAAATGATTTTTTCTAAGTTGGCTTCTTCTATGCTAGTACAGAGCTCTCGATTTCCAATGCACAAATAGAAAAATAGTCCTTCTCCACATGCTTTCCTTTTATAGTATTTTATTCGTTGGGATCTTCCATTATCCTCCATATATATTTCCCATGTGAATATCCCTCTTACCATAGATCTGATCTCCTTTTATTTTGAATTATTGATCTTGATTACTATTTAACCTTGTATTGACATTCCCACTATATTATCCAACCTTATCATTCCTGTAACTCTTGGTAGTGGATCTCTTCACAACCCTAGATATATTATTCATTTGCTTACCATCGTATATCTTTTTCCTGGTTTAATGTCACTCATCTAGATAATAACCAAACTGCATCTTTCATCAGCAAATTGGCAGTTGGCCTTTGATCTCATCCTTCATAAACTTCCACCGTTGATAAATCTCTAACTTTAAACATTCCTCCCAGATATAGTTTTACAAACAGTGTGCATATTTCTGCAACAGAGTCATCCTCTATTGTAGATCTCGATCAACATTAATCTTAGCCTTTGATTTATTTCCCTCTTTAACCAAATCCGTTGGGGCTCCATATGATTTTGTATGTGCATATTATAATAGAAGAATCATTCTAGACCACATATCTTGTCTTCATCAAATCTCCACCTTAGATTATGTGGGCCCTTTAATCAAATTCGTTGATTCCAATATTTTCTTCATAGGTGCAACTTCAATCGGCGGAATGATCCTCGGTCGTCGATCTTGATTGGGCCTTGGTCTCAACCATTGATTTCTGTGGGTTACACCACTTTCCTCTGATCCTCAACTTTAATTTCCCCATGCATTTTCTCCCAATGAAATGACTGTAGATCGTCGATCACCTTTACATCTTGATCTTCATCATTGATCTCCACTGCATGTAATATTTTCCACTGATTGCAAAATTTTATTTGTCTGCGCTAATTTCATCAGCAAAATCACTCATGTTTGTAGATCTAGATTACCTTTTTCGCATGACCATTGATATTTTCCTCCTTTTCACTCATTCCGCTGGCCATCAAAACTTTTTTCCTCGTGTAACTTTAACCAGTGGATTTATTTACGGATGCAGATCTTCCCAGTTGCAGATCTACACCATTGGAACCTGCCATAAGAAAAAATAGGTGAGTATTTTTTATTTAAGCCTATTTCCAATACTTAAACCATGATTATTTTAGAATGTATGGTTTTTAATCTTAGAAATATCCCTCTTCATTATTTTTCAAGATATCTCTGATATACTTATGGTCATTTTATACAATTTTTCAGCTCCTACCTTAGTGCTCCTATGGTCTGCCCCCTTTTCCAACTGTTAACCAGAAATGGTGCTAACAGTTGGCTCCAACTAGGGATGATATCCTCCCTGTGAGGTAGCAAATAATCTACATACCAATGCCCTTTTTATTTTCAATACAAACTCAAAAACTCTGTTTTCATTTCCTTGTATGTAAAATAATGTATACCCTCAAGATCTTAGGCCCTTCTCTCCGGGATTCACAACTCTCAGCCAGCCATCTGTAATAATTATTTCAAAATAAATAAATATATACAAATATGATACAAAAATTACCCGCCATTGGTAGTCCCTGCTTTCAACTGAATCCCATCCTGTTGCTGCAAAATAAATGAATTATCTCTCCTGAAAGCTATAATAATATATGGTCCCTTCCAAATATGATCAAACTTGCCATGTTTCTCCTCCTTAGTTTCATCCCATTTCAAAAACAGATCATCAATTTGAAATTGTTCTTCCTTCACCCTTCTGTCAAAAGTATTCTTAATATTTTCTTAATGTACCTATATTTTTTCATAAGCCTGATTCCTTATTTCATTCAATTGAACAATTTGATTGATCCTCCTCTACATGTGATTTGGTTCCTCCTCGTGTTCTTGTAACATCTTCATAAAAGGTAGACCTAAATACACTGGAAAAACCACCTCCGCTCCATATACCAATTGAAAACGTGACATGCCAATTTTCCTTTTAGTACTAATTTTGTCTGCCCAGAAAGCATACTTCAATTTTGTGTGCCAATCTCTTTTATTATCCTCCAACAAATTTTTAATTATCTTCACTAAGATTTTGTTTGATGACTCTGCAATCCCATTCCCCTGAGGATAGTATGCAGTGGAGTGATTCAAGTTAATGTGGTAATTATGGAAAAATTTGATCATCTTTTTTGACTTAAAAGTAGGGGCATTATCAGTTACAATCCTCTTTGGACACCTAAACCTTGACAGAATAATGTTTTCTAAGAAATCCATAATGACAGCATCAATGGATCTCCTGGTTGGTATAGCCTCAATAAATTTATTGAAGTAATTAGTTCCAGTTAGAATCCATCTGTGTTGACCTGAAGAGTCTGGGTTGATTTCTCCAATGAAATCTAATCCCTACTACTAAAAAGGTGCCCCAATTGAAATAGGATTAAGAGGTAATGGAATCAGTTTTATTTTTCCCTCAAAAATCTGGCATTGATGACAAGTGGAGATTTATTTATAAACATAAGAGAAAATGGAAGTCCAATAGAAACCAACCCTGAATATTTTGTTAGCAGACACTTTCCAGGAATGATGTCCTCCACAAACCCCCTGATGAAACTCTTTCATGATCTGCTGAGCTTCATTCTCCAGCAAGCAATTCAACAAAATCCCACCTAGACCTTTCCAATATAGATATTGATTCATAACAAAAAACTTTGTTTCCTTAAATTTAATCGACTTGGACCTGGTTTTAATCAATCCACGAGGATCCTGTAACTTTTTCAATACATAGATGATGTCACTATACCATGGATACAAAGTAAAATCTGACATCACCTTCAATCCTAAATCAAGATAATTAAAATGATTGGACAAGAAATTTAATTGTAAATATTCACAATTTGAATCTGTCATCAGGTTATAAAGTCCCTTCCCTTTCACCAATTTTGTGGGCTTGATCTCCAAATCATACTCTAACAGAACATCAATCCACTTATCCCTATTTCCTTCTGGGTCAGGTTGAGTAAGGATACTTTTCACTATAGTACTGGGAACATATGCTACAATGTGGGAATGAAGAATGTACACCCTAAAATATTTCAAAGATTTCACCAAAGCATAAGTTTGTTTCTCCATAATATCATACTTTAGTTCCCCATCCCTCAGCACCTTGCTAAAGAAAGCAATAGATTGTTCATCATTTTGACTATTTTTCTACAACAATACTCCAGTAATGGTATGTTCAGATGCATATGATAAAACCAAAACATATTTTGAAAAATAAGGACTCACCAAAATTGGTGCTTTAGTGATTGATTTCTTAATATATTTAAAATATTTTCTAGCATCCACAATCCATTTAAGCTCATTCTCCTTCTTTAGCATATTTGTGAAATTTCTCAAAATTTCAGCAAAACTAGGGATAAATATTCTCAAAAAATTCATCTTTCCAATGAAAGATTGTATTTCATTTTACTCCTAGGTTCCTCTACTTTCAAAATGGCATTGACTCTTTCTGGGTCAATTCTGGTTCCATCCTTAGAAATAATGTGACCTAATAGATTTCCCTCTTTCACTGCAAGATTGGAATTCTTGGGGTTAATGGAAATGTCATACCTCCTGCACTTTAAAAACACTTTTTCCAAATGTTTCACATGGTCCCTATCATATTTTGAAAACATTGTAATGTCATCCATATAAGTCACTACAAATTTATCCTTCTCCTCATCAAAAGCTATTCCCATTTCTCTCTGGAAAGTAGCCCATGCATTCATTAACCCAAATGGCATCTTGGAATACATGAAAGCGCCCCAAGGTGTAGTAAAAGAAGATTTCTCTTGGTCTTTAGGAAGGAATTTTATCTATTTATATCTAGAGAATCCATCCATGGTGGAAATTATTCCTACTCCTACTACTTTCTTTAAAATATGGTCTATCTTGGGTAAAGGATAATTATCTTTAAACGACACTTTGTTCGAATTTCTAAAATCAACACAGAGTCTGATCTCACCATTCTTCTTTCTAATAGGTACTAGGTTATCTACCCATATGGAAAATCTGAGAGTGACAATAATCTATGCATTAAACAATTTTTTCACTTCTTTTTCAATCAGAGGTAACAACATAGGATTGATTCTTCTCATTTCCTACCTGAAAGTTTTTTCCCCATGTATGATATGAATAGTGTGTTGTATGATGGAAGTGTCATAATATTTTAAATATTCATATCTCCATGCAAACACATCAGTATAATTTTTCATCAGATGAATGCATTTTTCCTTTTTTGCTGCAGGCAAATTTTAAGACAGTTTTACAATTCTTGGTGAATCTTCAGTCCCTATGTTTTGATATTCAATATCATTTCCAGCAGGCTGAACATTTGTATCTTTGGCAACATCATTTTGATGAAAAATAAATCAAGAGGAATTAGACCTTTTAGGATATAATTTATTTTCAGTTGTATTATGTACTTTCCTCCAATCACATTTTTTAGTTTTTTTGTTCAACATCTTCTTCTACAAACTATACATTTTCCTTGAAGCTTTCTGTTTTTTTTATTTTCTATATCTATTTGTGTATTTACAAATTCGTCATACAACTCCAAAAATATTTGTATTTGTAAATCATCTTCAAATACTTTCTAGTACTTGGAATTTTTCAGGAATAGAAGGTCTATTTACAACTACTATTTTGTATTTTTTCTTTGAATAGATAGGAACTTTGAAATTCCCAGCAGTAGGGGCCAGTGAATCAGCTACTTGATTTTTTGTTCTAGGAATCACTCTGATTTTATGCTCTATAAATAAATTCCCCAACATATCCCACACTTCATTTATGTATTCCCTCATTCGGGTATGTTTGGTTTGGTAACTTTCATTCACTTGATTCAAAAACTAACTCAGAATCCCCAAAAACATCTATTATTTTGGCTTGCAAATATTTTAAAGTATTCAATCCTAACAACAAAGCTTCATACTCTGCTACATTATTTGTACACTCAGCAGTTAACTTAAAAGAATACACTTTAAACTCCCTATTTGGAGAAATTATCCATACACTAGCACCGGCTCCTTCTTTACTGATAGAACCATCAAAATACATTGTCCAGAGCCCTTGCTCATTATCTTTTTCTACAATGCTTCATGTATTTTGGAAAACTCTTTATCTTCTTTTACTTCCACAACTATAGGTATTTTTGGATCAGCATGAGAATCATTGAAAAATATGGAAGACCCCAAATCAGTATCTATAGCATATATGGTATGGTGTTACACTCAAAATCTGTCACCAGCATGTGATAGGATCCCTAACACAAGACATTTTCCCTCAAATCCCAAAATTGAATAGAATTTTGCTCTAGGTGTTGATTCCAACATACAAAATTGCAGCACCACTCTTACCCTCAAGCAGATAAGTGGTACCCTGTTCAGCACCACCCTAGTTGTGTGAGAACCAAGTGGTGTTACCACCTTTAACCTATGTTGTTGGCATGATTCCTACCCATCACTACCCTTTCATAAAGGGGTATAAGCATTGCCCTTGGTAAAAGGTGAAAAAAAGGAGGTTTCTCGAGGCTTCTAGAACAAGAGCCTCGTGTCTAACCTTATCCCTACTGACTTGGTTTGGTTAAGGTCAAGATCCCTCTTTGTAGGATCTTGTGGCCACCTCACCCACCAATCTCTCAACCATCCTATCCATTTGAGCCCTATAAATACAAGCTCATACTCCATGGTTGAGGGAGAGAGAAGAATAGTAAAGTATGTTGTTGAATTGATACCCTAGCATAATCCATCACAGAGAAATTGTGGAGTAAGTTGGAGCTATCGGGGACAAGGTGCTAGTATTGTGAAGGAGTGTATCCGCACTAAGGCACATGGTTGTAAGCTCTTTTATTTACATTCTAATTCAAAGTTGATTTCCTTCCCACATGTTTGTTGCGTTAATCTCACATATATGTTATTGGATTCTTTAGTCACTAATATGGATGTGTAGATGATTTTCTAGTAGCTTTAATGTATCTATATGTTTGATATGTTTTACAGGTATATAGGTCCTTCATCAGAGTTACATTCCAGGCATCTATAACGTTCAGGGAAGTTCTTCAACCGAGTTATTCACTCATTTGTTCTGGATCTAAACCATTTAGACCAGAGGAACAACTTCTGTCCATAGAAGGTGATATATTCCTGATAACAAATTTGGCGACTCCGCTAGGGATAGATCAATCTTGTTCTTCCTCAGTTTCTAAAATACTCTTATCTGAATCCAAGCTCTAGCCTCCTATATTTGCAGTCAAATCTACATCTGATCTACTGAAGTTTTGATTTTAAATCTTCAGATCTGAGCCACCTTAACTTTATGTGCTCTGTATTGTGGTTGATTCATCATTTTTTATGAATTTTTTACATTTATAACTTGATTTTCACTCTCGTACTATTCTGGGTTGTTACAGAGAACCGCACATGCACCTTTGGCAAGAAGCGATGCCACCGCCTGAGTCCAGTTAGCCATAGGTGGTGCCACTACCTGAATCCAGTGAGCAAGAAGTGGCTCTTCCTCAAAACTTCCTGTAAGCAACTTCATCTACGTGGTGCCAGGTAGGCTTATCCCAGACTTTGATTTTTTCAAGTTTTTGTAAAAAAATTGTAATTTTTTGGATTTAGTGTGTTTAATTGGTCTTATCAAGACTTGTTTGAAATTGCTTGAGTGATTGAAATCTAGAATTTTTATGTGGAAATTGCTTGTTTGTTTAAATCAAAAATCTAGGTTAGATTCATCATTCATTACTGCTTGTAAGTTTTTTTTTTTTTTGAAGGAGTTAATTGGAAACTATAGGTTAGTTTAGATCTCTTCATGTTATCGACTATCACTGGAAAAAAGAGTCCTTTAGATCAATTTGCTTGTTTCAATTTCCCGTTAAGTGTGAAAAGACTTCTTTTCTCTTTAAAAGGAAAATTTGTTGAGATTAGGTTATTATTTCATTAAGCCTAAGCCATTGGATCTATGATTAGCCTCACAAGCTTTTAGGACTCATTTGTTCTTTTGTCTCTTTTGCATCATTATCTCATCAAAAGGAAAAAGTATCAATAGTTTAAGTTAAATCTTTCCATGCTTCAGAAAAAATTGAAAATATAGCTTTCATATGCATATTTGAGTGCTATTTGTCTTTCTTTTTCATTTGAAAAGAGATATTACCCTACCTATGTGCTTTCAAAAAGAGTTGATTTGAAGAAAAGCGTTGTTTGAATGTATTCTCAAAAAAAAGGATTTAAAGGCAAAATTGAAGAAAAGTGTTGTTTTAAAGGAAAATTTGAAAAGAAAAAAAACCTCTCTCCTTCCCGTAATTAGGCATACTAAATGGTAAAGTGAATGAACTTGCATTTCATATCTGCATAGTTTTACTTTTCTATCAAAACCTCATCCATTCACCTAACCATCCACTTTAAAATTAACAGTAGTTATAGGCTTAAAATTTGTATAGAAATTTGAGTGCTAGGTTAGAGACGTGCTCGGGTGTCGTTAAGTGTAGGAGATGTTGTTACTTGTCCGCACTACATATTGGGACTTGTGTGATTCTTCCACGTACTGTCATTATATTGAACGGCCTTTCACATACCCTTGAGGTATATAGAAAGCTACTTCATGTACTCGATTGTATATCAGAAGGCCCCTTGTGAACGGTTGTGCATTAGACAACACTACTACCGATTTGATCTCCCGCGTACCTTGCATATATCGAGAGACCCCACTAGGATACCCTATCTATCTGAGAAAATCCCTTTTGTCATCTTGTGTGGAGAAATACACTGAAAATAGCATTCGAGGAGATTACTATGCACGTAACCTTGTGGTATATAGCGAGTTACACCTAATTGACAATCCCGATGAGAGACTGACCATTTGAGCTCATCCTATCATTTGAATTTTCTTTTTGGACTATAGGTTAAGTAGGAGAAATTTTTTGGTGTGTTTTTTCTTATCTTTGAAACCCTAGGTTAGAATAGGAACTGTGCAATCTGATTGAGTTTCATTTGAGACTGTCCAGAAGAACAAAGGGCTTACCACCTGACTTTCCTCCCATTATAGGAGAAGTTCCAATGGAAACTACTAACAAAGGAGATGCAACTACTTCCCATGTCGAAGAGAATATAGTTGTAGAAAGTGGAGACCAATTCACTTCTTATACAAATCCCTTGGATCAACAACCTCCTGTCGGTGACACTTCTTTCCATGGTCCTATGGAAGGTCATGTTGATAGTTCTGTTCATCCAGATTATGGTCCAAATGCTCTATTTTAGGAAACCTCTATGGGACAGGCCATTGCTTCATTTGGAGTATGTAGGCCTCCTCCTGAACATTCTTCACCAAGTGAAGAGGAATATAGACAAATTGAATTGGCTATTCACCGTGCAAAATATTTTCAAGAGAGAATGCAAAGACTAGATACTATCTTAGCAACCCCAATCCCTCATAGAGAACCTATGTCGGCTCTTCTTCCCCGTAATACGGACCCTTGGCCAAATGGATATCGTTCACTGGCTGATTCTATGAAACATATTGATCTTGTTGAGACTTCAAAACAACCATTTCAAACTTCTGATCCCATGGTTGCAAATGTTAGGTCTGTTTCTAGTCCTCCTAGGTATTCTAGGGCTGGGGGGAAACCTTCAACTCCAGTTGTATCAGTACCTTATAGTGTCAGGGGGGAACCACCGGCACAATCTACGTTACCTTCTGGTGGATTTGTTACTCATAATAGACAGGCCTCTAATGCAGGCACATCCACGGTTTACGTTCCTCCTACGAATATAGTTAACCCTCCATTGAGTTCAGGTCAACCCTTAGGGTCACAACCTATTGTTAGTCAAGATTCATGGGGATATGGTTACCAAGCAAATCAAGTACCTGTAGGAAATATGAATTACCAACCTACCCCTATAGGCATGTCATACACTGGAATTCCATATCCTAGAAATGCTTTTACTCCATGGGGGCAACCCAATTGTTCCTACATGCTAGCATTAGGAGGGATACCTATTCATATGGATGGAGGTGTTGGAGGGCTGCCTTATGGGGGTCCTCCCCCTGAAGTTCCCGAAGGGCCACCTTATGGTGGTCCTCCTCCTAGTGGTCTTGGAGGTCCTAGTACCCCTCCTTCTGGTGTCCTGGAGGTCCTAGTGGTCCTCCCCCTGGTGGTCCTGGTAGTCCTCCCCCTGGTGGTACTAGTGACCCCAGAGGTCCTAGAGGTCATGGAGGTCCTCCTCCTAATCCTCCTAATGGCCCTGGTGATCCTAGCAGCCCCAACCCTGGAGGTCCATCTTTCGGAGGTTCATCATCCCATCAGCATTTTCAACAGCCTCTGTATCAGTCCACTTATGGTCCTAATTGTTGTTACATGCCTTATCAATATTACCAGTATGTTGAACTGAATCATCAATTACCTTTCCTAGCAACTTTGGACTTGCCTTATTTGTCCAAATTGATCAATGACCCCATCCAACATAATGCTTCATGGCCTCCCATTCTAGTCAAGTTACCATTAGATATTCCTAAATTCGATAGTAAGCAAGCAGATGATCCCAAAAATCATGTTATGACTTTCCATCTATGGTTTTCATCCAATTCCTTGATGGATGATTCTATTTGATTAAGACTCTTCCAGCGCACTTTGACCGGCACGGCCATGAAGTGGTACATCAAACTTCCACGACACTCGTTTGTGGATTTTAGTGCTTTGGAAACTGTTTTCCTCAAACACTTTCAGCTACCCATTCGATATGAAACGGGTACATACCTTTTAACCTCTCTACGTCAAAACACCTCCACACACATTTCAGATCATATTCATGAGTGGAGAAGGTAGAGAAGGCTCATTAAAGCTCCTATCCCGGACCAACTCTTGGCTGATTGGTTCATGAAATCTTTGGTGCCGCCCATTGCTTGAGATTTGGCTATGGGGGGTTTTTTTACTGAATATCAAGCCATTATTCATGCACAATATCTAGACTTGGTCTATTCCCATTTAGGAACTTTGTACGACCTCATTCCTCAAGCTCGTCGACCCAGCACTGACCCGACGAAGACACCTACAGAAACTCCTGTTGATGGAGTTATTGGTTCAATATAGCCCCCATCAACAGTTAAAGCTTCCAAACAACCCAATCCTTCCACTCCTGCTTCTTCCAACCCTACGATTTCCACCGAGGTTAATGTTATTCAAAGTATGAAATCATCCGGTAATAAGAAGAAAGGAAAAGGTAAAAACAAGAAACCCAGAAACCAACAAGAAAACCCCAAACCTATGGACCCAGAGAATGACAATAAAGGAAAAACAAAAGCTAAGTATCCCTGCCTATTGTGTGGTGGTGATCACTTCATGAAAGAGTGTCCTCGACGTGATGAAATTGATAAGTTTTTAAAGATTAACCCCACACTGGCAGTTCTCACTAATCCTTTTCCTTCTCAGCAAGAGCTGGTAGACCACATGTCTAACCAGGGAAATTCTAGTTTCACAGAGAAAATTCGAATGATTTCATCAGATACCATTAATCTAACAACTCGAAGTCAGTCATATGACAAACCGTAGGAGAATAAAATTGAGAAACCTTCTCCTAATAAAGCTCCCTCTACTGGTTCTCCTGCATCCTCATCTAATGGTCCCCTAACGATCGAGAATCCTAATCTTGGCATGATTTTGCATCCACCTAAGAGTACTCTTAGGAAGGTTGTTTTTAACCCTAATTCCTGAGCTACACAATTTTATAATGTTGTAGAAGACCTAACTCAGGCACCATGTGCAATGTCTACCTTAGAAGTGCTCCAAAGTTGTCCCACACAACGCAAAAACTTATTAACCGCTTTGGGAGCCATGGACCCAAGTGACATAAATCTGATTCATTTCAATCCAGAGAACCTTAAACCTAGTTTACCCTACCAACTATATTTTCAAGTCATAACTAGAGTAGTTGGAAAAAAGTTCTTTACGATTGTTCTAGATGAAGGTGCTTCAACCACTGTTTTGTCTTTGACCTGTTGGAAAGCCATTGGCTCTCCCGAGCTTGTAAAATCACTGAAAACACTAAAAGCCTTTGATGGAAGAGGTTTCTATCCTTATGGTCTCATTCCAACCCTTTCAGTTGAGCTAGGGGGAAAAATTGTTTCCAATCAGGTGGAAGTAGTGGATGCCCCATTAGACTACAATATTCTCTTAGGAAGAAACTGGTTTTATGCTATGACCATTGTCACTTCGATGGTATTTAGAACCCTCTAGTTTCCACATTTGAGAAGAATTATAACAATTGATCTATTTAATTTCTGTACGTCGAATGTTACCACTCCTACGAGGAATAATATCCCTTTGCTCGGTCAGTCCCCTACTCCTTACCAGTCGATTGGGGTAGGGATGTTGAAAGACTCCGCCCTAATGGGTGTGTTTCCATCAACCCATTCTAGCATAGAAATGACAACAGTCAATATGATCTCTTCATTTAATTATGATCCTAAGGGTAAACAAGTTGTTGAGACATCCTCTTTCAGCCCACATGAATCATTTTATGATGCCATCCAATCTGTTTCCAACATTCCTATAGATGATCTTCATCTGGTAGCCTCATATCCTTCCCACCTGCCCTACTATTTATGACCTTCGCTTCCTACTCTGGATTATCTCTCATATACTTTTCCATTAGATGAGTCTATTATAGAGATTATCAATACAAGTACATCCATATGGGAGGATAACCATCATATATCTTCCTTCCTCCCCAATACCAGTTCGACAGATAATGATTTTGTATCTCTCTTGGGTACTGATATTGTCGACGATCTGCAAACACCTGGCTTGTTGCAAGATTCTAAGTCTGAAGGCAATTTATGCAACATTACCAAAACAAATTCGATAGACATATCAGTCAAGTCTAGAACTATTGAACATGTTCACATAGGGAAAAATTGTTCAATATATGAAACTAAAGAGTATAAAGCACTTTTTAAAGAATTCTAAGATATTTTTTCCTGATCCTATGAATAAATTCCTAGGATAGATTCAACCGTTATAGTTCACGAGATCAAAACCTATCCTACGGCCAAATCGGTTAGGCAGAAATTGAGACAAGTCCATCTGCGAAAGACTGCGGCTATCAAAGCCGAAGTTGAAAAACTTCTGAAAGGAAGGATTTATCTATCCTACACCCCTGATGGAATGGGTATCAAATATTGTTCCTGTGAACAAAAAACAGGGAACTATTCGAGTCTGTATAAATTTTCGAGATTTGAATAAATCTTGTCCCAAGGACAAATTTCTGACTCCACACATCGATCAGATTATTGATAACTGTGATGGGAGTGTCATCTTCTCATTTATGGATGGCTTTTCTGGATACAATCAGATTGAGATATTTCCCGTCGATCAACATAAGATGGCATTTATATTCCCATGGGGAACCTTTGCCTACAATAAGTTACCTTTTGGCCTTAAAAATGCTGGGTCACATTCCAGCGTGCCATGTCCTATGCATTTCACGATATCAAGAACATTGTGGAGCCTTACCTCGATGATCTTCCTGCACACTCACAGCTACGGGAAGACCATCCTCGACATGTTAGAGACATTTTCCTAAGGTTTCGCCATTACAAGATACGGCTGAACCCACACAAATGTGTTTTTTGCATTGAGACGAGACGTCTCTTAGGCTTCGTAGTTTCCAAGGATGGTATTCAGATTGATCCCTTAAATATTGCTGCAATACTCACTTTACCTGCCCCAACCAACCTGCTTGAACTCTAAAGTTTACAAGGGAAGGAAAACTTTCTTCGTCGTTTTGTTTGTAACTTCACTGAGAAAACGCATGGTTATATGCGTCTCCTTAAGAAGGACCCTCCATTATTCTAGGATGACCAGGCCCAGCAAGCCTTCAATAATATCAAACATGCTCTGACTCATTCACCCATCATACACCCCCATATTACTTGAAGGATTTTTTCTTGTATGTCACTGCCTCTACCACTAGTATCGAAATGGTTTTAGCTCAAGAGGACCAGAACGGCCTAGAACACATGATTTATTACGCTAGTAAGAATCTTCTGGATTTCAAAACTCGATACTCGTGGGTGGAGAAGCTAGCATTAGCTATGGTCATTGTTGTCCAAACTTTTCGTCACTACATCCTGCTTCGCACTACTACTGTACTCGCATACCAAAACCCTATGTACTATATCCTAACTCATCGGGTGCTAGGGGGCAAAAACTCCCGATGGATTGTTATCCTACAGGAGTTTGACCTTGAATTTTCCAAAGCTACTTCAAATAAGTCATTAGTTTTTGTCGAGTTGATGTGTGATCTTCCCTATGCTTTAATGGATTCTGATCCCAGTGATTCATTTCCAAATGAATTTTTGTTCCTAATAAGCACAACCGACCCGTGGTATGGAGATTTAATCATTTATCTCCAAACACAGTGTTTTCAGCCTACTATATCTCATGAGGATCATCGCCGCATTCGTCACCACACAAAGTACTATATTATCCTCAATGATACATTGTATAGACGTGGTATAGATACCATTCTCTGATGATGCCTCACCCATGACGAAGCTAAACAAGTTCTTAATGACTACCATTCTAGGGCATGTGGCGGTCATCTTTCTGGGATGGATACAGCTCAAAAAACCTACGCGTTGGCTATTTATGTCCTTCTATTTTTAAATATTTTCATGAGGTTGTTAAGAAATGCCCACCCTGTCAACACTTTTACCCGAAAAAGCGCACCCACCCTACTCCATTACACCCCGTCATTTTTGTTGGCCCTTTTGCTAAATGGGGTATAGATTTCATGCATTGTAAGCCTACCTCAGTCGAGGGGCATGGTTACATCATAGTAGTCATGGATTATTTCACTAAGTGGGCTAAGTCTATGCCTACATATGCAGAGGATGGTAAGACTGCCACCCTCTTTCTTTTTAACCATGTAATAGTGAGGTTTGGAGTTCCTCAGTCTATTGTCACTGATCATGGATCACATTTCTAGAATCAGATGATGGTAGAGTTAAGTACTAAGTTGGGTTTTCACCATGAAAACTCAACCCCCTATTATCCACAAGCTAATGTTCAGGTTGAGGCCATTAACAAAGTTTTTAAAACTATGCTACATCGGATGGTTGGAGATCACAAATCCAACTAGCACCATAATCTCTTCTCGGCTCTTTGGGTGTATAGAACTTCAGTAACAATAGCAACTGGTTTTACACCTTTTCAATTAGTATATGGACTAGAAGTTGTCCTACCTATTCAGTGTCATATTTTGTCTTTGAAACTTGTCACTGAACTTCTCCCTAATACTTCTACCGAGGAAGAAAGGTTTTTATACTTAACCAACCTTGATGAAACTAGACGAGATGTTGCCTTGGTTAATGAGGCACAAAAGAAATGTGTCAAGGTGTAATATGATAAATCTATCAAATATCATGTGTTTAATGAAGGTGTCCTAGTCCTGACTTATGATCAGAGACATGATAAGCTATGAAAAGGGAAGTTTGAATCAATGTGGTATGGTCCTTTTATTGTTTCCAAGGTTTTATAATGAACCTTGCCTCGGCTGCTTGGGTTATGTATTCTCCTACACATGATCTAGTGAGTTCAGGAGCAGTTTGTATTGGTCCTGCTACCAACAATATCGCCGAGTATGAAGAAGTCATAGGTCTTTTGATTGAGGCTGCATCCCGGGACATTCGTGACTTGGTAGTTTTCATGGACTCGCAATTGGTGGTTTGTCATTTAAACCAGGTTTACACCATCAGAAACACTATACTACTATGTCTCTATCGAAGGGTACATTTATTAGAAAGGTCATTTGAAGTCATTACTTATAGGCATATCCCTAGGGAATACAATGCAGCTGTTGATTCATTGTAAAATTATATCCTAGACTGGTATATTGCTCATTCATAGCATGAAACATAAACATGCTTCATGACATTGTAAATAAACAGTTAAAAACATATAAAAACTCATGTAAATACATTTCCCATTTGAAGCATAAACGTCGAAGGAAAAATTATGTATATATATATAAGTGTTTTTACAAAAATAGGTCATGAGACCTCATTTGAAGCACTCTGGCTTTCAAGCAGCACAAAATCATACAAAAAATCTGAAGCTATGGCAGCTTTCAGTGATACATCATGTAATAGCTAGTGATTCTCATGGTAGCACATAACAACCCGCACTACTCTACGTAGCAGATGGATGAAGCGACCTGGCACCCATGCTATGCGCCTCTAATAGCGCATCAGGAGATCATCAATGGATACATCGGGTATGTCCAAAGTTAACCTCTCTAGGTTCTCCTCCAGCTCTCCCATAGGGTCATCACCTCGTTGAAAAAATTGAGCTCCCACATTTTAAGATTAGGGCCTACCTAAAATGGCCAAAAACCCTCCTAAAATAAAAAATAAATGCTTAAAAGTGGAAGCTTAGGGTTTTTTCTTTTACCTGGCTCTGACGGAGCTCAAATCGGATAGTTAGATCTCCCAGAATTAGCAGCAGAACATTTGGTTCAAAGTTCCTCCAAATGCTCTTGACTAGTGGTAAATAGTAAAATGTTTTTGACTTTTACTATTTGAAATGACTTTTATAGCTATTTTAGGGTTTTTTATTGTCACTTTAACATTTTAAAATTATTATCATTATAAAATACATCCATATGACCCATTAAAAGTCATTTTTTGAGAAATTAACGTTGCTATTGATTTTTGCAGGGGTAGAAATAAAAATAGTAAAAATCTATGGGAAGTTTGTTTTTGACTTTTTCGTACTTCCTTAAAACGGAAAAATTCCCTGGGCGTTTGTTTCGATACTTTGGTCACACTCTCAGAACTAAGTATCAAAGTTCCGAGCCTTTTTTTTTATTCTTTTTAGCCTCATAAAACTGTTCATCATTAAAAAGAGACCTAATGGGGTCTCCTTTAATCTCTTTTTCGACTCCCTAAATATGAAAAGATTGTCGAGTACTTGTCTTCTTCATACTCGTAAAACTATTTGAGGAGTCATCTCTCCAACGATAGGTTATTTCTTTTTTGGTTCAGATAGACTATCTTATGAAAAAGGACCCTTTGGAGTTTTCTTTTGTCTTTGTTCAGACTCTCTAAATATGAACGATGTCGAGTTTGCTTTCATTGGACTCGTTAAATTAAACACTGAGAGATCCTTTTTGGGGATCGAACCCCTCCTTTCTCAGGTTCATGAAATATATGGGAATGGACTTGTCTTCAAATAAGCTACAATGAGTGTTTGTTACCCTCTTTAAACTCATAAAAATGAAAAGAGGCACTCATTAATCATGATGGGGGAATTAAGGGAAGGGAATCATTTTGCAAATCCAATGGAAGTTGTTTGTTAGCTTTGAACATGGCACTTGTCTGCATATCATTCATTCAATTGGGTATTTAGCTGACTTACAAGTCGATCCACTTTCATGAGTCATGTCACTCCTTTTAGTCTTTCAAAAGAATGCATTGTGTGTCTGTCCAGTCTATTCATGCTGCCAAGTATTTTGTCGTGCCGCCCAATGTTCAAAGGAAGAAAGAAGTTTACCTCTACAGTTAAAACAACCTTTGTGTCAGTACTTTGAGTCAGTCCTATGGTTACATTATCTACGATATTCCAAAACTTTGTTCCAAGTTTCATGTTGTCGATGTGGGATTCATCACGGCCCTCCTTCGACGAGACTATTCTTTTCGACATCATCTCATTATCTAGGAAATAGTCTTAGAAACAAATTTAGTACCTTGAGATTTGTATGCCTCAACGACAGATTCTCTCGCTATCGACAAAGGTTCACATCATTGGCCTTTGATCGGAAGACTATGCTGGGTGTTCAACACCAAGACATCTATTCACACTCAGTATTCCCTCACACTTGTTAACATTGACATCAATGACATCATTGACATCAATGGTGATTTCCCTCACACTTGTTAACGGTTCACCTCATTAACCGGTAATCAAGTGGTTTCTACCAGGTTCGACTTCAGAACATTGTAATCACATGGATAGAATTGTACTTTATGGAAGATGAGACGAAGACCCTGGGTATTTGTTAAGCACTCATAGCTTTCTCCCCAGGTTGCGATGGAGTATATTGTATGAAGTACCAGCATGGATCCGCATTTGTATGGTTGTGGCTATGCTCAAATTTCCATGTGTGTGACATAGATCTATGTTGTATATCCGATAGCTATGTCCAAGTTTGAGTCCTCTATCACATGGATCTACATTGTATTCTAGTAGCCATGGTTGTTTATTCCTCTCATGGATCTATCTTGTATTGGTCTACAGCCATGATGAAGTTACATTTATTCATGAGTCAAAGTATTTATGTATTGCAGATGCCTGTTCGATGACACTCTTTGATCAAGATAGCTCTTACCTTGAAGTGATAACTTGCTCTATCAAAGATCTCGCCTATCATATCCCACTAGCCTCATGCTTTGGGAGGAATTTTGTTACACTTAAAATCTATCACCAGCATGTGATAGGATTTCTAACACAAGACATTTTCCCTCAAATCCAAAACTTGAAGAGAATTATGCTCTAGGTGTTGATTCCAACATACAAAATTACATCACTGCTCTTACCCTTAAGTAGATAAGTGGTACCCTATTCAGCACCGCCCTAGTTGTGTGAGAACCAGGTGGTGCCACCACCTTTAACCTATGTTGTTGGCATGGTTCCTACCCATCACCGCTCTTTCATAAAGCGGTATAAGTTGTTCCTTTGGTAAAAAGTGAAAAAAAGGAGGTTTCTCGAGGCTTCTAGAACAAGAGCCTCGTGTCTAACCTTATCCCTACTCACTTGGGTTGGTTAAGGTTGAGATCCCTCTTTGTAGGATCTTTTGGCCACCTCACCCACCAATCTCTCAATCATCCTATCCATTTGAGCCCTATAAATACAACCTCATACTCCATGGTTGAGGGAGAGAGAAGAATAGTAAAGTTATGCTATTGAATTGATACCTTGCTATAATCCATCAGAGAGCAATTGTGGAGTAAGTTGGAGATATCGGGGACAAGGTGCTAGTCTTGTGAAGGAGTGTATCGGTACCAAGGTACATGGTTGTAATCTCTTTCATTTACTTTCTAATGCAAAGTTGACTTCCTTCCCACATGTTTGTTGTGTTAATCTCAGATATATGTTATTGGATTCCTTAGTCACTAATATGGATGTGTAGATGATTTTTTGGTAGCTTTGATGTCTTTGTATGTTTGATATGTTTTACAGGTATACAGGTCCTTCATCAAAGTTACATTCCAGTCATCTATAACGTTCAAGGAAGGTCTTCAACCGATTTATTCACTCATTTGTTCTGGATCTGAACCCTTCAGACCAGAGGAACAGCTTCTGTCCACAAAAGGTGATATATTCCTGATAACATATGGTTATCAGGTTTCTCTTGGCTACTAACCACATATAATAGCCCATTTTCTCTATAAAACCTCCTGTGACCTCCAAAAAAAGGAATGGTGACATATGACACATCCATCTGCAATGTTCCTTTTAGTTTTGAAGACCATGATCTTGATAATATCATACCAAATTTGGGAGGGATTCCAGCCACTACCACATCCATGACAATACTTTTAGCTGGAATCTAAGAAAGATTCACCACCATGTCTTTAGTCAGCCCCAAATACCTTAGCTTTCTATAATCAAAAGAATAAATTACTTTATAGGTCCTTGTAATCTCCAATCCTAAACTTTCCACCACTACCCTTGGCATTAAGTTATGAGATGCACCAAAATCAAGCATAGCATTGTGCAAAATCATATCATGGATATTCAAACTTACATATAAAGGGGGTACATCTTCCTCATCTGTGTCTTCCACTCTAGTATCAAGGACTATGGTGGGATCATCATCTGTTAGTTCCGGGGTGTCTAGTTGACATTCACCTTCATTTTTCACCATCTTGGTTATCTTCTCTCTGTACTCATTGTTTCTCAACAATTCATTGAATGGGATGGAAATTTTTATTTTAAACAGTTCATTTTGCAAATTGAAAGAGGAAACTACTCTATCTACATCAACTGGTATTGGATGTCTAACTTGTTTTGATATTTCTCCTTTATTGCTTGAAATTTTTTGTACATCAATTTCTTTTTGTTTATCTTTTTGCTTTTCTATTTTTTTTATGTGTTCGTTTGACTACTAGAAGGATAATTTGTGTTAGACCTTCCTTTATTAATAATCACATCTCTACTTCTCATTTTCAATATTTTCTTTTGAAACTCATCAATGGAATTTTGATAACCCCTTTGATATTGTTCTTAATATACCTTAGAAGTATTACAATCATCTCCTTGAGAAAACAAATTATTCTCTTCTTCACTGAGGTTAATATCAGAATCCAAATCATCAAAGTGGTGTAGTTCATTGTCAATTGGATCATTTTCTTCCTCCTCTTCAACATAATTTTCAGGGAATGGAGGCCTTATCTTCTGATCTTCAGGATTTCTAGGATTTCTTGGGTCTCTCTACCTGATTTGACAGGGAGGGGAGGTGGTCTTCTAAATTTTGGGTTTTTTATATGAGGTTCAGGTCACTCTCTATTCAGTGTTCTATTATCTAAAGCCAACCTTCCCATCAATATTTCCATAGTATTCATCATCATCTCAAATTTTACATCATTTGAAGAAGAAGAAGAAGAAGAAGAAGCAAAAGTAGAGGGTTGATTTTCTTCTCTCATTTTTCTTTTATTCACTTCTACTCTTTGTTTCATTTTCCCAAAATCCATCAAATTGGATTCCACCTCCAAGGCATATTTGAACATTACAGGAATATTTGCAGGTTTTCTTTCTCTCAATAATAAGGCAAATTCACTCTCAAAAGCATCTCCATAATGTAGTTTGGAAGAACCTACTAAGGGTTCGATATCAATTGGAATGGAATTATAAACCCTCATAAACTTGCTGGAAAACTCATGAACTAACTCAAAATTCCCATTCTTTAGATTATTATATTGAGAAAGAACTTGTAAGGGACTTTTATTATCTTCCCACCTATCTAAAATCAGAGTTTGGAAAGATTCAAATGTGGGTATGGATCTTGCAGAAAAAATATTTGAACCATCTTTTTGCCTCTAGAAAAACTTTGTGAAAATAGCCTCATCTTGGCATCATCATAGTCAACCTCCTATATATCAGTAAAGTCTTCAAACCTATCCATGTTTTGTCTAGCTGTAAAGCTCCCTTCCCCATCAAATAAAGACATTCTTTGTGAATAGTTTTGGGGGAAACCATGTAGCACAGCAGGAAGATCCAAAGGAGCAAACCTGACCGTCATGGGTCTAGGAGGATTTGGAACAATAGAAGCACTTTGAACAGGGCTTGGAATATGAGGCTAAAATGTTCGGATAAAAGAATTATTTTCTTCAGCCTTTACAATATCTTGGAGATTATGCCAAAGAGAGTCTAGCAAATATGATTGAAGCCTATTTGGATTTATTTCTGTTTGTTTAAAATCTGATTCTGATTTTGACTTTAACAGAGATCTCTCAAAATTTGATTCCCATTCAAAATCTTGAAAACTATGAAATTCTTCTTCATTATGAGAAAAATACCTTTCAACCTAAGAAGTATTTATTTGTTCTTTACTAGGCCTATGTATAATCAACCTTTCTGGGTTTTCCACAATGTATAATATTTCATAATTAGGATTACCTCTAGTATGTGACCTCTTGGAAGCCAGGATGTATTTTTTTGAAAATATACTTCAAAATCAACATGGAGTCGCCAGGGAAAATGCACAAACAACCTCAAAAGCAAGAACTTATGTTTTCCCACAGAAATATCGTCTTCTTGAAAAACTATGTCGTTCTCCCAGGGCATATTTGAACTGTTGTTCCCCAGCAACGACACCAATATGTTATCACTCAAAATATACCCCCGGTTTTGAAAGCATAACCCCAAGTTAACCACAAAACCAAACTTTAGAAAATAAATATGGTTTCTTTCTCTCCAGACTGGGATCTCTCAATAATTTTTCTCACATGACAGATATATAAAACAAGAAATAAAATTTAATATTGATGATGGTTGAAACATGTTTTCGTTGGGCATGGATTCATGTGAAACAATAACATTTACAGTGTTGTTGCATATGAAATTTAATAGAGGAAAGTTAGCTATCTCTTCATAGTCAAAATGCTTGGTGTCTGATGATATGGAGGAATTTTAGGGATGGTCCATTAATGTGGGAATCTATCAAGGATGAATCCACCATTAAATTTATATGAAAAGGTTTTGTGAATGCTTAAAAGTAATAGAACCGATCATATGAATATGAATTCTGAACCATTATAAACTCATTCAAGCATGAAAGGAAAACACAATGGAATCTTAAAACTGGAAACACATGCGCATAAAAGGAAAGAAGGTACAGAGTGTAAAGATGACAACACAAGAATCTCTATCAAAGGCCATCTTTGGCTCTGTAATTTTATTAATCTATGAAATCTCAATTACAATGTGAAATTTATCACTATTCCCAACCCTTGTTATATTACAAAAACTTGATTAAATACAAAATTACGCTCCATGAGCTTATAACTAACTTCTATGCTAAAAATAGGAAAATAACTGCTTTTTACATTTGTCAATTTAGTTTCCTAACTAATAAGTGCTCTTAAAATAAACTGTAAACTGCTAACTAACTAATTTTCAAACAGTATTCAACAAACCTTCAATAAATATTCATCCACACAACCTGTATTTTGTTTTTTCCATATTTATCAACTGTCTTCCATTGGTCGACAGTTGGCGTCTCCAAGCTGGACATTTCCTTTGCCATCACTCTTAATTCCACGTGGTCTTTGTAAGAAATCTATGGAAGCTGCGCACATGTAGCTATGAAAGTCTATAAAATTTTGAAATAGTATGACAGTTTATCCACTATTGTCTTCCCAGATAAGGATTGTCGCATATCCTCAAACTTTTTATGGTCCAATCTACATTTGACCAAATGAGCATGATATTTGTTTGAGATAACAGCCCACCTTTTTCTTCTCAGAATAATGGTAAACCCATTTTGAATAATGGTGTGCGTAAATTAATAAACATTTTCACTTGATGATGCATTATATAAATTTTAGCTTGCACAGTATCAAGATGTTGATGCTTTCCAACAACCTTTCCAACCCAAGTAATGACTAAAATTATGTTTTAATTACTATTGCTTTCAAATCATCATGTGCTAGGCCATTCCGAAGAAAAAAAGTGTATTGTTTGCAATGTTTATGGAATTCTTGTTCAACACTTCCTTAACTATTGTAACACTATGTCTAGCGGCCTCCATGATAATTTATTTATCTAGAATATAGTCAAGATAGGATCTAAGTTTTTTTTCTTCATTTATAATCATATCCCAGATGATATGTTAAGCTCCTTGTATAGGAAGTTGTCCAGTTACTTGCTTCATCATTTTATCATTTTTATCGAGGTATTTACACTTATTCTCCATGGCCTTTCTCTCCTCCTCTTTCTTTAGGGATGCATTTTCTAGATTTTTATTTTTATTTTTCATCCCAACAATCTCTAAATCCCTCAGGTAAACCTGGGACATAGCATACACAATAGATTCTTCATTAGTTTGTGTGGTAGGTCGAACAATTTGCATTTTGGGTTCCTTTTATTTTTCATTTATTTTTGTTTCTAAATCGACCTTGTTTATCTTAACAGCCTTCTCATTTTCAATCAAAAGCATTATTTCTTTCTCTCACTACTTCTTTTCTTCAGCAAACTTTAGAATTTTTTCTTTGCAGTCATTCAACTCATCATTCAATGTATCTTTTTCTTTTTCCAGCTCTGTAAGCTCTAAGGCATGAATAAGTTGAGTGGCAGGGATCTTCAGCTTCTTTTTCAGTAGTTGAATATTGTTTTATTTCTCTGCAAGCAACTTCTGCGTTGCTCTTCCCTTATATGCTTCACTGTCGGTAGTCAATAAATCTCCTTGAATATTTTTAATCTACTACTGGTGTGCTTTGTTTTCTACTCTCTCGTGCCGTCATTAAATATCAATCTTGCTTTTAGTTGACTGTAATCTATATACTTTCATAGTTTCCTTAAGCATGTCATTGTATATGACCTCTCCAGTTTTCTTGTGCAAATGGATCATGTCAAGTACAAGGATGTTTTCCAGATTCATCCTCATTTCTACTACTTTGTTCTTGGTTGCTACTGCTAGGTTTAGAGTATTCTGAGCATGATCCCTAATAGTAACCAAAGCAATATCCTTACTTCAAATTTTCCTAACATCATCATATAACTTTAAAGATTCATTTATTGACACTTATTTATCATCCATGTATTTATCAAACAACTCAGCTCTGGTATTGAATTGAGTTGTAGAGTCCTCAGGAGTTTCTGAGAAAGAATACTCCTTTATTTCAAAAGTTGGGACTTTGACTTTCATCTGTTCTTTGTTTCATTTAGTCTCAATCACCTTTACCATTTTTCTTCCACCTCAACCTTTTGTTTCTTTGATATGTCTGAATTATCTTCATGCTCTGTCTCCATAGCATCAGAAGAATTTCCTTTTATTAGTCATTTCAGAATGACTAGCAATAGGACTGATTATATGTGGTGTTGGGATAATAGCCAATGGATCTTACTGTGTATCATTAAAATCATGTACTACATATTTATATCCTTGTTGCATGTCTTCCTCATTTTGTGTTAACAGAGGATAATCTAACCAATTGGCACTCTCAGCCAATCCTTCAACCTCTTGATGTTCAAATGGCTTGTTTTTGTTAACCTGCCCCCTTATGAAAATAGCATGATGAGGGTCATAGTTAATGGATGTATTTTTTGGAACCCCATTTCTTTCAACAAACACTCCACCACATGTAAAGCATCTTTTCTCTTGATAATAAAAGGGCCAACCACCTAGGTAAATTTGATCTCTGAGGCTTTCCTGAAATTAATAAAATGTTCATTCTCAACAATGAGCTTTTATCTAATCATTTCTAGTGCAAAAATCCTAAGCGTAAGAAAGGGAGGAAGGATATATGATTCATGGGTGAGTCCATATACCCTAATGATAGTGCCTTCTTCTAACAAAAACCAATCCCTGATTATCTTTTTTGGTGAAAACTGTAGCAACTCTTTCATAATTGGTAATACTCTTGGTAACTTCTGCTGGAAAAAGACTTTTTATACTTCAGACATTAATAAATTCATATGTTTGCATAAGCTTATATTGATTTCATCAGTCGATACCATTTCTGGAAACTGCAAGTTCTCTTCATTAAAGAATAAAAACATTCTCACTAGGTATGATTGAAATATGAAATGTCTTGTATTTTGGAAATTCACTAGCTATGAGTGAATGCTCTCAACTTGGAATTCATCGTATTTAATAAAAACTCACTGACCTGACTGGGATGACTCAAATGGACTAGTACTGACTTCAAAAAGGAAATTCATTGACAATTCGATGACTTATATGCCAGTATCTATACCTAAGAACTGAATCATGAGGGAAATGACCAACTGGGTTTCATCATTAAACAGTTTTGTGTCCACAGGGAAGGCTTGATTTTCTAAAGACACGTCTGGTTTGAAACAGGTAGTGAAAAAGGATTGTTTATGCTCAATGATTGCTTCAGAGAATGATTGGACCAGGTTTTCTTCACTGAATCTTCACAGACTTGGGTAAATGTATCAAGAACTACAAGGGAATATTATATTCCTAAAGGGATGACAGGACACAATATGTTAGTCTTGGAGGCATCCATAATTACTCTCTTGGAAGAGGAATAATTAGAAGTGCACTAGTCAATGAACTCGGGAAAACCTAGGGTTTGATTTGGGAAGAAAAACTTAAATATGACCTATAAACACCATGGATGTATGTACCCTGGTCCTTTAAGTATTATTAATTTAGAATTAAGTTGACTTGATGAACAAGATGACATTAATGTATCAAAAACTCCACTATATTTATCTTCAAAAACCTCTTCAACTTTCTGGGATTCCAGGGCTTGAGCCTCTAATACCTCTACACTATCAATTTTAAATACTCTTTGGTGAGATAAAATGGACTACCTGGTCAATTGACAAGTGGAAAGGAATTTTTCTGATTTGGCTTCTTTCGCACTAGTACTGAGCTCTCTATTTCCAATGCACAAACAGACAAATGGTCCTTCTCCACGTGTTTTCCTTTTATAATATTTTATTCTTTGGGATCTTCTGTTATCCTCCATATATATTCCCATGTGAATCTCTCTTTTCCCATAGATCTGGTCTCCTTTTATTTTTAACAGTTGATAGTGATTCCTATTTAACCGTGTATTCCCATTTCCGCTATATTATCCAACCTTATCCTTCCTGTAACTCTTGGAAGTGGATCTCTTCACAATCGTATATCTATTATTCATTCACTTACCACCGTATATCTTTTTCCCAATTTAATGTCACCCATCCAGATAATAACCAAAATGCATCTTTCATCAACGGATTGGCAACTTACCCCTAATCTCATCCTTCATAAACTTCCATCGTTGATCAATCTCTACCTTTAAACATTCCTCCCAAATCTAGTTTTACAAACAGTGTGCATCTTTCTGCAGTGAAGTCATCCTCTATTGTAGATCTTGATCCACATTAATCTTAGCCTTTGATTTCTTTCCCTCTTTAACCAATTTTGTTGGGGCTCCATATGATTTTTCCCGTGCATCTTATAATAGAGAAATATTTCTGGACCGCATATCTTGTCTTCATCAAATCTCCACCTTATATTATGTGGGCCCTTTAATTAGTACTGCTCATCTCAATATTTTCTTCATAGGCACAACTTCAATCGGGGGAATGATCCTCGATCGTTGATCTTGATCAAGCCTTGATCTCAACTATTGATTTCTATGGGTTATACCTATTTTCACTGATCTTTAACTTTACTTTCCTTGCACATGTTCTCCCAGTGGAATGATTGTATACCGTCGATCACCTTTGCCTCTTAATCTTTGTCATTGATCTCTGCGGCATGTAATATTTTTTGCTGATTGGAAAAATTTATTTGTCTGCGCTATTTCCATCAGCGGAATCACTCCTAGCCGTAGATCTAGATTACCTTTTTTGCATGACCATTGATCTTTTCCTCCTTTTAACTCATTTGGCTGGCCACCAAAACATTTTTCCTCGTACAACTTTAACCAACGGATTTATTTACAGCCACAGATCTTCCCAACCATATATCTACACCTTTGGAACCTTCCATAAGATAAAATAGGTGCGTATTTTTTATTTAAGCCTATTTTCAATACTTAGATCATGATTTTTTCAGAATGTATGGTTTTTAATCTTAGAAATAATCCTCTTTATTTTTTTTCAATCTCTCTCTGATATACTTCTAGTCATTTTATACAATTTTCAGCTCCTAACTTATTTATCCTAAAGTCTGCCCCCTTTTCTAACTGCTAACCAGAAATGGTGCTAACACAGAGATTAACCAAGCACTTAGGAACTTTGAAACCATTGGAATCACTACAAACCACGACAAGCAGTCCACTATTTGCAAGGTTGGGACCTCCTGAGAAGTGCATTTGACAGTGCATTTATTGTTGGTTTGAATTGCTATGTGTTTAGTTCAATTTGAGAGTTTAATTGTTGGTTTGAATTGCCAATGAATATTTCTCCAACAATTAAATATTGAATGGCTCATTAACACGAAAAACATATACACACATCCCTCTGTATGGATTCATGTGTAACAATTCTCAATTTTTATTTTTCCTATGTATCAGCAATCGTAATAAATTGTCAAAGTTAAAGAGAAAGTTGGAATTCAGAGAATTGATGTACAACATGGCAGGTATGTGTGGTGATATGTGTGGAAGTTGTTCATAATTTTTATTTCCAACAGAGATTTCTCCAACAATTAAAATTGGAATTTGCATAAAATCAAGCAAACCTAGGCATGATTCAACCCTTAACAGTGGTAAATTTGCAGTATTGTGCAAGTCTATGGGTAAAATATGTTTATGAGCAGCAATCTTATTAATTCTGAGAACTTATCATCAAAAAACAAGGTGTGGTTGGACCTAAAAAGGAAATACATGTAAAATTTGGGGTTAGAACTATGCACCGAATGGAAGTTTTGAGCAGTAGACATGCCTCTTTTAATTCTGGCCAAATACGTAAGTTCTTGAACAATAATTATGGGTATGAAAAACAGTCCTAGAAAGGTTCGATTCACCTTTGTACACTTGTTTGTTGTTGGAGGATAAACTCTCATTTTTTTGTGGAACATTTAACCTTGGAAGCATTATGTATAAGGTCAGTACTTGTCCCTTCCAATAATTATATGGATTATATTTGAGTTTGGATACCTTCTCTGTGGCTAAGCAGTAGTTTTATAAATAATGTACAGGCCTATAGAATTTAGTGGCAGCTACAGCATCCTTTTGAGGTATAAAATGCAGCATTCAGTGGACTATTATGCCCCAAGAATTAATGAAGGGTTGGCCCTCCGGATCAGTAGAGTACTTAGCCATCAAAGATAGTGTTGAATATACCTTTGGGAGAACCTTTTTACATGGTTTGAGCCCTTTTGGAGGATCCATCGCCTCTTGAAAACCTTCTTCATGTATATTTTATGGACATCTCTCTTTGCACCACCTTACGGTAGCAGCCACCTATTTGTTTTCCTAGAAATCACAGTAGTTAACCCTATTAATGGAGAATTCATCATTTGAAGCGTGCTAGCACTCTTTTATATGCCAATGATGAGAGATATTGCATTCTTGTAAGTTACTCATTGAGCTGGACCACTTAGAATGTTGTTCACATGGCTCATACCCTCTTTTATGAAGGGAGTTTTTGTATTTGAGGGTTGGTTGATAGAGACATTTTTGTACTTGGGAAGCAACTAGGTCCTTCTATGCATGCCTTGTGGGAATCTTATCATCAAGAGATATTATTTATATATTGAGTACTATACATCCTTGTTACTTGGATATTACTTCAAGAGTTAGTATCCACTTGGATCCTTCTAGATGGGGCCCTTCACTTGGATGTTTTTTCATTTTAAAGATAGATTTGTTGCTTGTGGACATCATTATGGATCATTATGGACATGATTTTCCTTGTTTGAGGCATATGGAAATTATTTGAAGGATTAGTTGGCATATGGACAAGTGGACAACATTGATAGGTATCAAGCCCCCTTTTGGACATTGCTTGAGGAATAAGTAATCTTTGAGGAATCCTTTGTAGGTTAGTAAGGTGGAAATATTTATTGCCTTGAGTACTTGGTTTCTTGGAGACCCCTTTCAGAGAGGTGATTTGGGGTGGTACTGTAGACATTCCTTTGGAGCACACTTCTTGGAGGGGCCTTTGGAGGCAATGTGGCATCATCAACAACCACTTGTTCCCTTGTGTGACAGATACATCCCCTCATTTAGTGGACCTGTGTATCTTATGTAATGTACAAGTGCCGTTGACCACCCTTTATTGATGTAATTTGTTAGAAGTTAGTTGTTAAGTGGGGACTTTTTATTCTTTTACCCCACACTAGGCTTGATATTAGGAAATAATGACTATTTTATTGTAAAGGAAGTTTTAGCCTCCCCTATAAATAGAGAGCTACTTCCTCATTTTATTTCTTGTTTGGATTTTTGAATATCTCTCTTTTGGAGATTAATTGACTTATATTTCTATGGAGCAAATTTTGTCTAAGGGTTTTTCTCTTGTGAATGTGTGGAATTTATCTTGCTACCTTGCTTATTTATTGGACATGATATTTTTCTAGTATTGTCTATGTTACTTCTCTTGAGCCATTGGAAGGGAATGATTGTCACATCGGATTGGATCTTGTATAACATTTTATGTTGGATTCAACTAAAGTTCTTGCATAGAGGAATATTTTTCTTTGTACTAATGCTAATCAATATTTTTCAAATATAACACCTTCTATTGTAGGGTTTCACTCGAGGAAGAATGTAACGAAGGGATTTTTTCTTCTCCTTGTAATCGCAAATTGAATAGCCCCAACACATCTATCAAGGGTTGGAGTCCTGGAACACTTACTCTTTCTAGATGATCTTTGAAGCAAGGCCCTCTAAGTAAAAGGGTTATTTTCTCACATTGATGGTACACCTTGGTCTTGTGGGTGAACAAGAATATTGTTCTACTTTTGTTGATAAGGATGAGTATGAGATGGATCTGTAAATGTACTTTTGTTTAGCTCATATTTTCTTTATTTCATTTTCAACACATATAGCCCCGATTATAAAGGTTGATTTTGGATGTATATCCTCATCTATAAAGGATGATTTTGGATTTGGCATCATATATAAAGCATTTTTTATATCCATGTTTCCCCTGACATACCCATTTTGGGGGTTTTCATATTGTTTCCAAGCATTCTTATTTCATAAACTTCGAGACATTTCTGCATTTTTTCAACTCTCAAACAAGCACCAAGAGCTTGATACATCAAAATTGACAAACATTTACAGGATAATTGATTCAAAAGAATTTTTTGTATTCCAATAACTATATCAAAATCAACAATGTTGATGTCGTGATATTGGTTATATTTGTAGATGACATCATCATTACATGTAATGAGGTCAGATCAATTACCAAGGTAAAATATGAATTATGTTTCACTTTTGTATGACGTATTTAGGCCTTCTACATTATTGTTTAAATGTAGAAGATTGGAAGACTAACACATCCTTTTTATTCACAAACTAAGTATGGAAAAGGTTTGTTAGACAAATACAAGATGTTTGATTGTAAAAATACATCTATGTCTATGGAGGAAGGGCTGAAAATTTTGGCCAAATTCAACTCAAAATCACCAAATGAGTCAGTTTTTAGGAAAGTAGTGGGAACTCTAATATATCTTACAACCAATGTGCCATACTTAGTTTTGCATATCTTGTTATATTTTTATCATTCAAGCTAGCATTATGATCTTAGTATCTTATCTGAGAGAATAACATGCACAGCAATAAAACACAAGAGACAATGAACACAAATATTTTCCTCAGGGAAACCATAAAGGAGAAAACCCCGCAACTTCCTCAGAGATAGAATCAGCACCAAAAGCAAAACCCCAAAAAAATAGTAAGATGATCTCCTGATAGCAGTAGTCTCTCTCTCTCTTGTCCTAGCAACTTATTCTCTCACTCATGCGCCCTAGTGAGTGAGTGTGTGTGTGTTAAATAGAGAGGCTCACTCTCTATTTATATTCTTTCATTCACTTAATGTCCACTCCAACATGTCGGCCTTACTTAACAATTACTTACTAGAGCCGGCATCTATAGGAGAGTCTAATAACCCTAGTTCCCCACAACTTGTGGGGACTTTTCCCCTCCGACCAACAAGGAGGGTTATCCTTAACACAATGCTGGAGACTATTTCCCCGACTTACAATAACTCACCTAGGGTCGACTTCTCAAGGATAGTCTAATAACCCTAGGGCCCCACAATTGCGGGGACTTTAACCCTTGAACAATACGAGGGTTACCCACAATGACTTGACATGACTTATTTACATTATTGAATCTCCTGATAGGCACATCAGGGCATGACATGACTTCAATACATTACAGACACTTCCCGAAATAAACATCGGCATACAATACATAATATATACATGTGAATACATTCTGAAGTTACAAATACATCAACACTCCCTCTTAACTAGGAAGGTATTCTCTCAACATAATTTGTCAACACTAGTATTCTTCTCTGTATTAACTAGATCATCTCATCATCTTCATCTTCAAGTCATCTTCATCACTGGATATGGATCATCATCACTTGATCTGGATCATCTCAAGGCCATCATCATTGGCTCTGGATCATCACTCAATCTGGATCATCACTACTGGATCATCATCACTGGATATAGATCATCACTCGATCTAGATCATTACTGTTGGATCATCACTGCTAGATCATCATCACTCGATCTGGATCAGTACTATTGGATCATCATCACTGGATCTAGATCATCACTCGATTTGGATTATTACTGCTTGATCATCACTGTTGGATCATCATCACTCAATCCATATCATTACTAATGGATCATCATCACGGGCGATATCTCTTGATTCTTCTCGTCACAGGAAGTTCTACAGAGCCAACCCTTTTTCATGCTCGTTGTAGGCCTAGCCTCCATGTAGGTCTTCTTCAACACTTACATCTAACCCTAAGTCAGAATGGCCTGCCTAGCACTTAAATCTGACCATGAGAGGAACACATCCAACACCATGTCAGAAAGGCATGCCTAGCACTCACATCTGACCATGCGGGAACACATCCCACAACCCTGTCAAAAAGGCCCAGCACTCACATCTGACCATGCGGGAACACATCCCACAACCCTGTCAGAAAGGCCCAGCACTTACATCTGATCATGCAGGAACAAATCCCACAACCCTATCAAAAAGGCTCAGCACTCACATCCGATCATGTGGGAACACATCCCACAACCCTATCGAAAAGGCTCAACACTTATATCTAGCCATGCGGGAACACATCCTGCAACCATGCTAGAAGGGATCAACACTTATATCCATCCATGCGGGAACACATCCTGCAACCATGCTAGAAGGTATCAACACTTATATTTAATCATGTGGGAAGACATCCCACAGTCTCCTCAGAAAGGCTCTACACTTACATCTGATCATGTGGGAAAACATCCCACAGTCCCCTTAGAATATCCCTGCACTTACATCTGATCATGTAGGAACACATCCCACAGTCACATCAGAATGGCCCTTAGCCCTAGGCTAAGTATTCCTGGTAACTGACCAGGTGCCTCCATTCAGAGAATGGCATTCAACACTTATATTTGATCATGTAGGAACCAATCCTACAGTCACATCAAAATGGATTAGTACTCATATCTGACATGGAAGGAACCAATCCTCTCACCATGACAGAATGGCTCAACCCTTACATCTTACCATGGAAGGAACCAATCCTCTCACCATGTTAGAATGGCTCTCAGTCCCAGACTAAGTATTCCTGGTAACTGACCAGGTGCCTCCATTTAGAGAATGGAATTTAGCACTTATATTTGATCATGTGAGAACACATCTCACAGTCACCTCAGAATGGATCATCAGTCACATCTGACATGGAAGGAACCAATCCTCTCACCATGACAGAATGGCTCATCCCTTACATTTGACCATGGAAGGAACCAATCCTCTCACCATGTTAGAATGGATCACAGACTCATCACTTCCCCTTGGAGGGAACCTCAATCTGGAGAACACCAAGCTTTTCCCTGAAGTACTCAAACTTCACTCTAGCCAATGGCTTAGTCAACCCATCAGCTATCTATTTGTCCATCGCAACATACTGGAGCTTCACTGCTCCTCTCTACACCATATCCCTGATATAGTGATATTTCATCTCGATATGCTTCGACTTGTCATGGAACACTGGGTTCTCTGACAACTTCACACAACTCTGGTTGTCGCAATATATACAAGTAGCATCTAACTTGAGATCAAATAAATCAGATAGTAGCTTCATTAGCCATACTTCCTCACAACTAGCTGAAAAAGTTGTAACATACTCTGCTTCAGCTGTACTTAGGGCCACGCAAGACTGTTTCCTTCTAAACCAAGAGATCACACATGATCCCATACTGAAGAAACACCCTGAAGTGCTCTTCCTATCGATGCCACCGCCTTCCCAATCTGAATCAACATAACCTTCCAGGTTAATCTTTTGATTCACCTCATACTTGAGCCCATAATCAACTGTACCCTTCAGGTACCTCAAAATATGATTTGCAGCAATCAAGTGAACATGTATTGGATCTGTCAATAATTTGCTCAAGGTGTTCACAACAAAGCAAATATCTGGCATCGTATTTGTCAGGTACATCAAAGACCCAATCATCTGATGATACTTCGTGGCATCAACTAAATCATCAACTGAATCTGATGAAGCAACACTCAGTAGCTTCAGGTTCGATGCCATAGGTGTGGTCATGGCCTTGAATTCCATCATCCTGAACCTCTTCAAGATCTCTACTGCATACTTCCCTTGTCCAAGGGAGATTCTGCCACACCTCCATGCCTAGAAAGTATTGCATCATATCCAAGTCCTTCATCTCGAACTTGGCAGCAAGTTTCCTTCTTGCAACTTCTGTCAGGAACAAGTCATCGACATATAATAGGAGCATCACTGGTCTTCCACCTTCAACCTTGAGGAAAAGGTTGGAATCCTCTTTACTCTCAGTAAATCCTAGAGTCACCAACTCTCAGTAAATCCTAGAGTCACCAGTAAGCTATACATCATGTCGTACTATGTCAAACCTCGGGATCTTCTATAGTCACTCCCTCTGAAGTGAAGCATCATACTCCCTTTGTCTTGCGTACTCTATGCACTCTTTTTGTGAGAAGCCTCGTGCTATGAATCTTGCCTTGTATCCCACGATGTTTCCATCTACTTCATGATGGAACTACAAACTTCCCTTCATGTATCGATACTACATCCTAGACATCATTCTTATTGACCTATTATTCCCTTTCTTCTTGGTTACTTCTTCATACTCTGAATGTTCTGCATCAATGAGGTCACTTCATTCGTCATATTATTCTTCCTCTTGAACTGTCGTCACTTGTTCTTCGGAACAAGTCTCATTCGTCTTTGCTTGTAGGTGATTTACATGATCTTTCCTTCAAGTCAAATGCATTATTTGTATGGTTAGAAACATTTCATAAGGCATATTCATAATGGAAAATTCTTATCAATAAATATATGATCATGTAACTATTTTAGCCAATACAACATTCATCCATATCTCACAAAACTTTTCTATATGCTTTCCATCTCTACCAGGACAACATTGAGATTGTGCACTAATCCAATATGTCAGCAAATAGGTTTCATTCTAGATAAGTAGCAATGGAGATTTGTATAGAACCATGAGTTACTTACCCATCACATGCGTATTAGTAGTATGTTGTCCTTAATGCAAACATTCTATCATGCATAATACATCAACTGAATATAAACAAATGCATCACAAAATAATATCATGAAATGACAATTGAATACTTATCTTTATTTGTTTCGTGGGAAGACTCCTTCTTGATCCTTCAACTTCATCATCTTCTTCATTCATAATATCATCATTTCTTATCCAAATGATAATATGGATAAGAGGTTCTTCAAGAATTGAGTCCTTCATATTCCCCGTCGCTTCAGGTATATTCTTTGGATGGTGAGAGCTTGATCTTCAGTTGCTCTCATCTTCTCTTCTCTTATTATGAGTCAATATTCTTCTTCCCGGAGTTTTCTGAAAGTAATCACTTCCTTCTGGCACACATTCCTCTCATGAATTAATCCCATGATCCTGGGATGTCATTCAAAGTGGCTATCACTACTTCTGCATTCTCCACTTCTTCTTCTACTGCTACAAGTTGTTCTTTGAATTCAGAGACCCATGTAAAGTATGACTGTATGGTCTCTGCATTTTGGATATTCACATTCTTCAATTGGTTTCTTAAGGTTATCTTCCAATTTATGTTCTTCCCTTCAAATTGCTTGGTCAAGGAATCAAACATCTCTTTCAGTGTCTTTAGGGAAGACACTTGTGGTACAAGGTGATCCATGATTGAATCAACAATGATCCTCTTGGCCTTAACCAAGTTCTTCTTGTGTAAGGCTTTTAGCCTCATCTCCCTCTGGAACTAGAACCTCTCTACTTATGTGGGTGTCCAATTGATTTTCTTCAGAGAGATCATATACTTCCATGATTGGAATTTGTCAACTTCACCTAGATTTTCATCAAGCTGATGTGATAGATCACTTTGAAATGAGAACCTCAAATAAAAATAGCAATATATTAGATCTTACCGATTTGAGGTGTCCGTCCTGGTTCTGGAACTGGCTGATCTAGGGTTTGTCAGAGAAACACTAATTTTAAAAACTTGGAATATATCAGATCTGATTGGATAGAAATATATACCTCTTCAAGGTGAGCTGTCCAATGTACTCATTTTCTGAAAACAGTGGAGGGAAGCTCCCGAAACAAGAAGCCCTAGTTTTCCAATTTCTTCTGCAGAAAGTCCTGATAATTTTTCTGCAATATATCCAAAATTACTACTCCTATATGTATGAAAATTCTCAATGAGGTATCTTCACCTGTACCTGTTCCAAAACCACGGGTTTCATTAGAATTGGTTTCACCAATTGGGACTTATGATCGTTTTCCCAAGGTGACCTATTTCAGGACTGTTCAGCATAGCAAAGTTGTATAGACTGCCACATCTCACTATTTCATCTTCAAGGCCTGACACTTCTACCATAGAATACACAGTCCTTTCCCTTTCTGTAACATCTTCAGAAATTTCATTTGGACCTTTGTATCCTGAGATGTAGCAATTCTCCCCAGGTGTCCTATTTAGGAATGAATCCTGGAAGAGGCTGGAACCCTAACTTGGAGGGATCATATATCCTAGAATATAGCAAATGTGAGGCTGAATTTTGGAAACAGTGTAAATCAGGATATTTTCTTCGGCCTGTGAATGTTTATGCTTCTGATCCTTCTCCAATCCCAAGATATAGCGAATGTACAAAAATGTATCAGTTTTAGTATTTTAGGGTTTTTTTCCCATCCCGGGGTCAAACTAGAGTTAGAATTTCCCATAGTTATACCCAACCAAAAATATCAACCTAGGTCTCTAAAATTCGATTTTGATGAGGAGAGCAATCCTATGCTGGGCTCGCTCAAAAATTCCTCTTCTGTAAGAAGCCCTAATTTCCTGCACCAAAAATTGAAAATGCTCGGAACCGAATTCCGCTTCGACAGAAAGATGCGCCCTTCAATGGAGAGTCATCCTAGCATACTTTTTCTAATGGATTATGGAGAGAGACCCAAAAATTAAGAATCCCTAGCTTCTGCTGCTGCACAATGTCTTCTTCTCAAGTTAGCTCTGATACCATGTTATATTTTTATCATTCAAGCTAGCATTATGATCTTAAGATCTTATCTGAGAGAATAACATGCACAGCAATAAAACACAAGAGACAATGAACACAAATATTTTCCTCGAGGAAACCATAAAGGATAAAACCCCGCAACTTCCTTAGAGATAGAATCGGCACCAAAATAAAAACCCCAAAAAAATAGTAAGATGATCTCCTGACAGCAGTAGTCTCTCTCTCTCTTGTCCCGAGAACTTCTTCTCTCACTCATGCACCCCAGTGAGTGAGTGTGTGTGTGTTAAATAGAGAGGCTCACTCTCTATTTATATTCTTTTGTTCACTTAATTTCCACTCCAACATGTCAGCCTCACTTGACAATTACTTATTAGAGTCGACATCTCTAGGAGAGTCTAATAACCCTAGTGCCCCACAACTTGTGGGGACTTTGCCCCTCCGACCAATAAGGAGGGTTATCCTTAACACAACAGTGGGTACTATTTCCTTTCCTTACAATAACTCACCTAGGGTTGACTTCTCTAGGATAGTCTAATAACCCTAGGGCCCCACAACTGCAGGGACTTTAACCCTTTAACAATAGGAGCGTTACCCACAATGACTTGACATGACTTGTTTACATTATTGAATCTCCCAATAGGCACATCAGGGCATGACATGACTTCAATACATTACATACACTTCCCAGAATAAACATCGGGGTATAATACATAAGATATACAGGTGAATACATTCCAAAGTTACAAATACATCAACAGAGCTACATATCCAAATTCATAATACATCCTAACGTAGAATATTGGACAACAGTGTAAATGTTTTTCATAAATGTTAAAGATACAATAGATTTTAGAATATTATATGGTGAAAGTGATGCATCAGTCAAGTGGGTATACAAATTCTATTTGGGATAGAACAATGGATGATCGGAAATCGCCAACTAGTTATGTATTCAATTTTGGAACAGATGCAGTTTCATGGGCTATCACGAAACAACATGTTATTTCACTTCTTCTACTGAGGAAAAATGCAAGGTAGAAACAAAAGGAGCATGTTAGGCAGCTTGGCTTAAAATAATACTTGGAGATTCAATGCTTGAGCAAACCAATCCAACTTTTCATTTTTGTGAAAATCGGGGTATTTTAAAATTAATGAAGAATCCATTTTTTCATGAGCACACTAAACACATTGATGTACATTTTCATTTTATCAAAAAAATAGTAGAAGATGACAAGTTTGAACTTCAATATTGTACCACATAGGAGTAGACTGCAAATATTTTCACCAACCTACTTGGTCTCGATAAGTTTATTAAATTTAGAAACAAGCTTGTTATATTTGCCAGAAGGGCCATTAGGGAAGGATGTTAGTGTAATTAATATTTATGATTGTTCTTTAGTAAAATAGAATTTTACTTTACGTAAATAAAAGTACATTAAGTACTTTAATATAATGAATAAATTGATGGAAATACCTTATGTTACTTCTTTCCCTCTTCACTTGTATAAATGTAAGAAGAATTATTTTTATTTTAATGAGAAAATACTTTGTGGTTCTCTCTTCCAACACATTGCACAATGCAGCTCCTCTTCCAACTCTTTCTCTAGACAAACTTTATGTTGAGATTCATCATTCACCATTAGATGTTAGGAGAGATGGTTCCATCAGACTATGACATACGTGTACCATTTTGTATCACGGATTCTAGATCCACTCTCTCAATGCATCTCTCTACTCTACTTTTTCGGAGATGACTTTCTAGGATTTAGATTAGATTCATACTTTACTTTCTGCATCTTTCTTTTCATAGGAGTTTTGTTAGTGCTCCCACTTTGTATTGACATCATTTTGTACCCAACATATCCTTTGACCTACTTTAGTGGTATTTCGGTGGACATTAATAAAATTATCTTATCTCTCTTCTATTATAGTTTATTTTTTATAGCTACCCACTATGAAATCAAAACTCCCAAGTCCTACATCATTGAAATGTATTTTCATAATAAACGTTTTTATTCCAATGCATTTTCAATATTTCCAAATATGGTAACCATAAATATAGACATACATGTCTTGAAAAACTGAGTATAACAAAATAAATGGTAAAATACACTTGGAAAATATTTTTCCAGAAACAGACAAATAAACTGTTTTATATACTCAATCAACATATCTTGAGGTAGCTCAATGATAACTTGTCAACACCACATGGTGCAATAATAATTCTCCATACCTTTATCCATAGTTTTTGGAGTCTGACACACCAAATCTCTCAAGACTTGAACCACGGATAAGCCCTAATGATTTTACTCTATTTAAAGAAGATGGTTGAGATAACTAATATGAAATATTAATATTTTTATTGTGTGTAGATAAGAAAATAGACTAGCATGGAACAAATAGAAGTAGAAACAACAATTAAACCTCAAGAGCTGCTAGTAAGTGAAAATCAAGGAATCCTTTGTCCAACCACCAACTTAACATATTTAACGTAAATTTTTTCACCAGCATAAATCTTAAAGTGACAACGTAGGGTTAAAATTTCAAAGTATATCATTTCCTTTTATACCCCCAAGTGATAAAATAATAACTAAAAGAGGATAGAAAGCCACCAAAGTACATTATCGCTATTAGTAATCTTTGAAATAATGTTGATGAGTTGTGTAATACAGACTAATCTAGAGTTTAACCAAACACTCGAGATGTTTGAAAAAATTGGCATCACTACAAACCACGACAAGCAGTCCACTATTCGCAAGGATGGGAAATCCTGAGAATATGCATTTGACAGTGGATTTATTGTTGGTTTGAATTTCTATGTGTTTAGTTCAATTTTAGAGTTTAATTGTGCAAGTTGTTCATAATTGTTGTTGCTGACAAATTTTTCTCCAGCAATTAAAACTAAAATATCTCATTAACATGGAAAACAGATACATGCATCCCTCTGCATGGATTCATGCAGAACAATTCTCAATTTTTATTTTTCCTTTGTATCAGCGATCGTAATAAATTGTCAGAGTTAAAGAGAAAGTTGGAATTCATAGAATTGATGTACAACATGACGGGTATGTGTGGTGATATGTGTGAAAGTTGTTCATAATTGTTTTTCCAATGGATTTTTCTCTGGCAATTAAAACTGGAATTCACATTAAATCAAGCAAACCTAGGAATGATTTAACCCTTAACAGTGGTGAATTTGCAGTACTATGCAATTATTTGGGTAAACAATGTTGATGAGCAGCAATATTATTAATTCTTAGCACTTTTCATCATAAAAAAAGGTGTGGTCGGAACTAAAAAGGAAATCTGGGTAAAATTTGGGGTTAGAACCGTGCACCAAAGGGCGGTTTTGAGCAATAGATAGGCCTCTTTTAATTATGGGAAATTAATACAGCCTGTGAACAATAATTCTGGGTATGAACAATAGCACTAGAAAGGGTCGATTCACCTTTGTACACTTGTTTATTGTTGGAGGATAACCTCTCATTTTTTTTCTAGAATATTTAACCTTGGAAGCATTATGTATAAGGTCAACACTTGTCCCTTCCAATATATATGGATCAAATTTGAGTTTGGAGACCGTCTCTATGGCCAAGGAGTAGTTTTAGAAATAATTTACAGAACTATAGAATTCAGTGGAATCTATAGCATCCTTTTGATTCTAAATTGTGGCATTCAGTGGACTATTCTACCCCAAAAATTAATGAAGGGTTGGCCCTCCGGATCAGTAGAGTACTTAGCCATCAATGGTCATATTGAATGCACCTTTGGAAGAACATTTTTACATGGTTTGATCCCTTTAGGAGGATTCATCGCCTCGTGAAAACCTTCTTCATGGAGCTTTTATGGACCTCTCTCTTTGCACTCCCTTACGGTAGCAACCACCTGTTTGTTTTTCCTAGCAATCATGGCATTCAGCCATATCAATAGAGAATTTATAATTTGAAGAATGCTATCACTCTTTTATATGCCAATGATGAGAGCAAGAAATCCCAATCAAATTTATTTTTCACATTATTATATAAGTATTAAGCGGTACTGCTGAACTTCCCTAACTCACCCAATTAATTGCATAATCCCACTACCTATTATGCTCTCACTGATGGTCAATTAGAGTATCCAAAACCTATATTTATTCGATGCCTTATGCCAAGCATGAGATGGATCAATTCAATCAAGTAGATATTACATGCTTGGAATTTACTCATTGAGATGGTCTACTTGGAATGTTTCTCACATGGCTCATACCCTATTTTATGAATGACATTTTTGTTTTTGAGGGCTACTTGATAGAGACATTTTTGCACTTGGGCAGCATCGAGTGCCTTCTATGCATGCCTTGTGGGAATCTTCTTATGGAGAGAGTTTCTTTAGATATTGAGTAGTGGAAATCCTTGTTACTTGGATATCACTTCATGAGTTAGTATCCACTTGGAGCCTTCTATATGGGGCCCTTCAGTTGGATTTTTTTTCATTTTAAAGATAGATTGGTTGCTTGTGGACATCATTATTGATGATTATGGACATCATTATATGGATATTATTTGAAGGATTGGTTGGAATGTGTACAAGTGGAGAACATTCATGGGTATCAAACCCCCTTTTGTACATTACTTAAGGAACAAGTAATATTTGAGGAAGCCTTTGAAGGTTAGTAAGGTGGACATCTTGATTTCTTGGAGTACTTGGTTTTTTGGAAACCCCATTCAGAGAGGGGCTTTGGGGTGGTCTTGAAGACATTCCTTTGGATCACACTTCTAGGAGGTACCTTTGGAGGCCATGTGGCATCATCACTAACCACTTGTTTACTTGTGTGACAGAGACATCCCCTCATTTAGTCACCCCATGTATCTTATGTAATGTAGAAGTGGCTTTGACCACCCTTTATTGATGTAATTTGTTATAAGTTAGTTGTTAAGTGGGGATTTTGTATTATTTTACCCCACACTAGACTAGATATTAGGAAATAATGACTATTTTATTGTAAAGGAAGTTTTAGCCTGCCTTATAAATAGAGATCTACTTCCTCATTTTATTTCATGTTTGGAATTTTGAATCTCTCTCTTTTAGAGCGTAATTGACATATCTTTCTATAATGAAAATTTTGTCGAAGGGTTTCTCTCTTGTGAATGTGTGGCATTTATATTTCTATTGGGTTTATTTATTGGAGATGATAATTTTCTAGCATTGTCTATGCCATACTTCTCTTGAGCCATTGGAAGGGCATGATTGTCACATTGGATTGGATCTTGTATAACGCTTTATGTCTGATTCAATGAAAGTTCTTGCATAGAGGAAGGTTTTTATTTGTACTAATCCTAATAAATATTTTGCAAATCTAACATCTTCTACTATAGGGTTTCACTTGAGTAAGAATGTAACGAAGGGATTTGTTCTTCTCTTTATAATCGCAAATTGAATAGCCCCAACACATCTATCAAGGGTTGGAGTCCTGGAGCACTTAGTATTTCTAGATGATATTTGAAGCAAGGTCCCCTAAGTAAAAGGGTTGTTTTCCCACATTGATGTTACACCATGGTTTTTGTGTGAAAGGTTTGTCTTCCCACCATGATGTGACCCCCCTTGTTGACTTGTGTTCTTATGTTTCCCTATTGGTCCTAACGCCCATTTTGGTTGTGGTACCTTGACCCTTTTGCTATGATGACTTTTAACTTTATTATTTTTATTTTTATTTTATCTTGTACGACCACTTGACCATCGGTACCCTACCCTACGTCAACATAATATTATTTTACTTTTATTTTTGTAATTTCTTCACTAGAAGATGAACCTTCTAGAATACCTTTCATGTTTATAAATTAAAGTCACAAAATTCATTTTGGTGAGTGTCTTAATAAGAGAAGTTGAGATATTTGGTTAATTGTCTTCCCTGGATTTCATTGTTACAGTTTGACGTCTAGGGTTTAGTGTTGCTCCTTTTCCTGGCATATGGGATTTTTACTGCTTGTTTGGAGTTCCACCATCTCTCCCTCAGCCTATTAGGGTTTTCGTTTACTTGTTGTTGTTTTTTATGATAGAACCGTGATTAGTTTTATATTGGTTATCCTGGGTTGTGACCTTCTTAATGCTTCTTAGCTTTGGTTCATGACCTTGTTGACCTTCCTGGAGCTGGGTTGTGTTAAATTTAGTGCATCTGCAAGACCCATCCTCAAAGAGGATGGTATCCTAGTCAGTTAACTATGGAAGAGTAAGACCCTATAAAATACCCTAGGGACCCCAGTAGTCTTCTAGGGTTATTGGTCTTGTACCGAGCAGGTTGATGCCATAGCAAAGTCCCTAACATGTGGTTAGGGCCCCTATATATCTCTAGGGTATTCTCATATGGGACCAAATAGTTTCTTGGACATGATGTCCAAACATATTTTACAGAATGAGATAGAGACTTCCTAGTCTGGGACCAAGCAGTTCCTGCAGGAGCACTCATGTTCAGTTAACTAGGTGAATCTTGGTCAAGGTTACTAAGATGATGATGTGTGATGTCCTCTCTCCTAATCAGTTATTATTAGGTTGATTCTCAAGGGACTAGCCACCCCTTGATGATGTCACTGGAAACAAACCACTAGGAGCAGTATTGCAGACCAAAGGATCACACCATCTAGTTTGGATCTTCCCCTTATACAGTGATGATAAAATATATGAAACAATGTACCTTGAGAGAGACAAAATATTAAAGTCCTTGGTGTTATTGGTCCTATAGGTAAAAGGAGTTGTTTGTCCACCTTTATGGTTCACCTTGATCTTATGGGTATGTGGTTTTTCTTATTGTGACCCCTTTGGTTGACTCATGGTCCTTTATTTTACTTGGTCCTAACACTATTATTGTGTGTACCTTTGTTATGATGACTCTTACCTTATGCTTTTATTTTTTACTATTGGTGCACTATCCTAAGTTCTATTTACTTTATAATTTTATTATAAAACCATTGAACATTTACTTTATGGTTTTATTATAAGACCATTGGATCATTTATTGTTTATGGTTTTATTTTACCATTGGATCATATTTATTATTACACTTTGGACCACTTATTTTATGATTTTATAATTTAACCTAATTGTTAAGCCAAGACCCATTTATAAAAGCGTTATTCGTCAATTATTTTACCTCAGTGAAGTCGTATCTCATTTTTACCTGTGTCTCACTACTGCTACATGTGACCGTGATTCCTCCACTAGCACGTCTAGGCATATTTTTCTCAACTAGCATGACTGGGTCCATCGTATTCCTTTCCACTAGTACACATGACTGCATTCTCTTCCTTCATGTGACTATTCACCCATATCCTGGAGTCTCACTCTTGCACCCATGCAACTGTGTATTTACTCACAGTGTGATGATTCACCCTTCTCCCATGTGAGCATGTCACACCCAGATCCAGCGTGATCTAAAGTGTGACCATGTACCTCTGTCTCTACAGCATGATCTTTTGTTATTTCTCAATGTGACTAGGTGTGTCATTTCTTAGCATGACTACCCTACTTCAGTGTACCTCTATCTTGACAGCATGACCATTTATTGTTTCTCAATGTGACTCGGTGTGTTACTACTTAGTGTGACTACCCTACTTCTGCGTAACTCTGTTTCTCATCGTGATCATGTGTTTTTTCTCAATGTGACTGTGTGTGCCACAGCACAGTGTGATTATATTCCTATTAGTGTGATTGCTTCTCCTAGTCGGCATGACTGTGTCTCACTGCTCCTTTTCTCCATGTGATTGTATGTCATTGCTTAGTATGATTGTATCTCTGCTAGTGTGATTGTGTGTCTCCTACCCAATGTGATTGTGTGTCTCTTGTCAATATGATTGTACTAGGTATCACTGTGCTGCTAAATTGATTGAAGTTTATTATCATGTTGATTAAATATATAAGGTTTGTCTCCTTCTGCTTTAACCCTCTCTCTCTCTCAAAAGGTACTTCATTTGTTCACCAGTTGAAATGTCCCTTCGGTGACAAGATCAAACCTAAAAGTATCATAGTATAAGTCTAATTCAAAATAATTGTTATGATTCTTTACTGTTGATATCTCATGTACATTATTTTATCATTTTGTTATTGTGCATGGCATTTGATGAATCATCTCAAGAACCAACTTTAACACAGTGTCCAATGGAGTGTTAAAGTTGAAAGAGATGAAAATTATGTGTGATTTTATTGTAGTTTGAAATTATTGGAGAAGTACTATTATGAATCTTGTTTATAATTTTTTCATGCATTAAAGTATATTATTTATGTTAAAACTTAACCTAACCCTAAACTTTGACAGGTTGTAGTCTTTCTCACAGCTCTAGGCATGATTCGTGACCTTACATAACCTTCCCAGGCTGATATGTGACTTTATTGATGATTCTATGTTGGGTTGTGACATTTGTGACCTTGCTTGGCCTAGTGAATTGTTGTAGACAGGGTCATGATTTTGTGGGTTTCTTGATCTAGCGTGTGACCCTTGTGGGTTGCTAGATAGGAACCATGAACCCTTGTTGGATTGTTAAACTCATCTGCAGTTGTTTGAAGTCTGTTTGGATTAATTCATGACTATTAAGATACCTCTAATTATGAGTCATAAATGTCCAGAGGTATGTTTATCCTGTTAGAAAGGGTTGTGACTGTTTGAGGCTTGTTTGGACTAGTTTGTGACCTCTGTGAGTTGTTTGGACAGAGTCGTGAATCCTATAGGATGTTAGGACTTATCCTTAACCTTGTTGGGATGCTACTATATGATATTTTTCCTGTGTTAACTTTCTTGGTTTGGTTGTGATCTTGCAAACAAATATTCATGAGACTAGCATCCCCTGGTTGAAATTTACCTAATAATAAAATTATACAGACTTAGAAACAAACCCAATGACTTCACTCCACTCCTATCCTCTCATATCCCTTCTTGTCATTATTATTAATGAGGTGTATTATTTGGGTAGCATATACACATAGAATAAGACCCTTGGGAGGGCATGGCATGGACATTGGTTCTTATTCACACATATTTATATATTGTTGAAATAACAAATTGATATCATTCCATGATGTCCCTTGGGAGAAATGCAAAAAAAGTTAGCATGGAAGAGAGAAGATTAGAAAGGGCCCTGTGCAAAAATGAGACCCACAAATGGAGGATTATTATGGTTTAATTATTTTGATTGTTTTCAATAAATCATTAATACGGATTTGAGCTCATAGTATTATAACTACGTTGAATATATGTGTTTGGTATTTGGAAAGTCGTGGGCATGTCCTCTAGTATTATAACTATGTCTAATATGCGGTCCACCTATACTAGATATGTGTTTGGTCTCTGGAAACCCATGGGAACTCCCTCCCATTTCACAGATGGTGTCAACTGTTACTGAAAATACTCAGCCGGTGCAGACACAAGGTTGCTTTCCTATCCTGAAACACTCAGTACTAGAACAAAACAGTTACAAGATAAAATAAATTTTCCTAAGATCGCATAAACTTCTTGGATTGAATGCTTTGTTTAACTTCCACAGGATTCAAAGTTTGGTCTTTGGAGGTCTTGATCAATGTGGATGTCTTGCAAAATACACAAAAAAAACAGAAACTAGATCAGAGTAACAATCTAGCCTATGGCATTATGTCAATGTTACGGAGAGAAATTCCTATGGCTTGGGGCACCACAACAGACAACTTGACTCCATAAATCAATCATTTCCAATATGCAATAGAAATTAAACATCTAACACTAAAGGATTAGACCTCGTACCTTATTCCAGACGGTTGAAGTAGATCCTCGTTGAGCTTTCCAACTTTAGCTTGAATTGATTAATCACGTCCTCAACAACAAGTAAACAAGACAAGCATACTATATATCTTGGTGTTAGATATATTCTAGCATATATAATCAACAATGTATAAACATTTGAAATCATCCCATGGATAAAATATTCATTCAAACATACATTATTGGACAGGAAAAGATATTTCTATTAATATAAAATCAGAGATTACAATGGATACAACCTTTGTCGGCACGTCTGCGAATTGGAGAAATTGAATCCCCCACTTGGGCCTCCACCACCTCAATCCTTCATCTCTCGATAGCAAGCTCACAAGAAAAAGGAAAGCTTGGGAAGAACACAAAAGTGCTCCAAGGGACAAAGGGATGCAGACTCAAGCACAAGTTCCGGCAATAATGGACTATAGTTTCTTTGCTCTCAATTCTCTTTTATGCCTTCAATGTACCAAAGAGTTCCTTATATAGCTTTTCAAAGGGGTAATGAAAGGTCGAATCTAAGCGATCTCAAGGCATATGGAAGGCCAGGAGTCAAGTGAGTCAGATCCATGTCAAGGAAAACTCCAAAAGGATTTGGATTATGCACACATCCCGATGTACATGGTTTTAGGGGTCAAACCCGCCTATATACGCAATTATGGGTTTAAAAGTCGCGTATATGGATTTTCACATGTTTTTAGGGATGGTCAAGGAAACATCAAAGGAAAAAAAATGGTCCAAGAAGTCTAAGGAGTCTGCAAAGGGACAGGGGAAATGCCATACCAGTGTGATTCACCTAGAGTGGTAAAATCATCTATAACAGATGCCCCCTAATGTGTGAGGTCAGAGGGGTCATACAATGGCCGAAATACATTATAAGTCCATCCCAGAATTGGAGTGATGAAGGATCCCAAATGGAAGACCAACCACCCAATCAGCATATTACAATGATACAACTCTACATATAACTGCAAATACATCTAGCAGTCCCATATACATAAGAGTACAATGGCCATGAATAGGAATGATACAAGATATCACATAAGTGGTCATCACCACGTACAATATACATAGATCAGAATCTCCATGATGAATATATACAAAGGATCATGATATATGATAATGGCTGAAGATATGCAATGGATCAACATCTCCATAATAGCTGGAAATATCTGACATATACTGGAATCAAGTCACGAGAGCTGAAATCTCATGAACACTGGCATGATCAAGTAGGTAGCATATAAGAGATGCCACCAATCTGGAAAGTCTTCTACACAAACTGCTACGAGTACATGTCCTACTATGTGAATAGAGGTGTCGAGGTTGAACATAGTAGTCCATCATCTGATTACCGGTCATTGATGTATACCGTTAACAGATGCGAGATCACCCACCGATAATGAAAATGGAAATCAAGGTACTAGAGTGCAAACTAACAAGTGTGAATAAATGTGTTGAGGTTGAACACTTGAGAGGATCCATCGATCAGGGGACATTGATGTATTCCCAAAAACTGTCGATGGCGAGAGAACCTGCCACTGATGACTACAAGTCTCAAGGCACTAAAAATGACTCTAGATTCCAATCCCAAAATAAATGATTTGAAGTCGATGGGTTGAAATCTGCTGGAAGGAGGGCATTAAGGCATCCCCCATCATCCAACATGAGGTACTCAGCAAAGCTGTATAATGTTGAAGGACTCGAGCATAAAGTGCACGAAGCAGTAACTGTTCTAGGAATGGCCAACATGCAAAGTCAAGATAACTGAGGAATGGCTAACTCAGGCCTCAACTTCCTTCGAACAAGAGCATAACGGTGAATGGTGACTTATATAAAGGCAGCATAGACTCAATATACAAAATGGGACATCTTTGAGACACAGGAGGAATCGACAGAGGCTCCATGGGGATTAGAAGCTTAGCCAGTCGATGGAGATAAACTCAGATAAACGAGTACAGCTCCTAAAGTCAAACTATAAACCCAACCAACAGATGTGATATACAGTGCTCTGTTCAAAGGCGACATGACTCGACAGCTACCAAAAGATAACATCTTTCCTTGTCCAGCTTTTTAGTTTTTTTAGTTTTTTGGACTTTTTCAAATATTTAAAAAGCTTGAAAAAGAATAAAATTGCTTTATAGTTACAGACTAGGAGGAGATGAGTGTCATAGGGGAAAACAAACTAGTTCCAAGCATTGGAACATACCTATGCTCAATGCAAGGATACATGTGTAGGATAGCGCCACTCGGGAGAAAATCCCCTCCCGGTAAAAAAGGGAATCAAGCTGCAAAGGATATATAAAATGGCTCTGCATGGCTAGCCGCTAGACATGAGACAAGCTCGGGCTATATGGATGAAACTCAATGTCAGAGAAGACGACATAAGACTCAATAAGGCAGACAAATCTCATGATAACGCAATTAGAACTTGAGATAAGGGAGTCCTGAGGAGAATAGGCCAGCAAAAGATCAAGAGGAGTATGAGGCTCTTGCGAAGTGTCATGGCAATACTATACAACGGACTCCCACACCCTAAGGGACAAAACGTTAGCATGGGCACCAAATGAAAATAAGGCGCTAACTAGGGTACCCATGTAAGGTCAAGCTCTACCACTCATATCATGCCACTTCTAAAACAACAAGAAGGTTCTGTGACATAACAGAGTGGGTTCGTACCTAAGGCTATAATGAAACGGTCATAAGGTCATGCAAAATGAAAACAGTGATGAAACCTAACCTATATGCCAGTTTAGACTTGATACCTGAAATCGGCACGAACAGGTCAATCCAACAGCTGAAACGGCACTCAAAAAGGTCTCCTACATCATAAATTAGGTCAAAAACGGTCCAAAATAATTAGAAATGGTCCAAACTATAGGAAAGGGGGTAAAAAATTTCAAAAAATTGAAAAATTTATATAAATAGTAAATATTTCAAAACATTATAAAACATTTGAAATTTTTACCCAATTGAGCTCAGATTTTCAACAGCGAATTCCAGGAGATCCAGCCGGCAAAATCCACTACCGTTTCTTCCAGGTACTTACCCATGCTCTTCTCTTCCATTTTGATGCAATTTTTATCAAATTCCATGGTTATTTGGGATTTCTAGGCCAATCTAAAATAGGCACTATGGCCCATGCAGAAATCGAGGGGTTTTCTGCGTATAGGGCTGGCTATACATGGAAAATGCCCCCAAGCCCACGTACATACGTGGCTGTTTGGCAAACAGTCACGTATGCGGCCGCGCATGAGGTTTTTTAAGTGTTCTAATGGGTAAACTTACAATTTTTTTTGTAGGATGGTCCTAGAATGGAGAGAACATGAACATGGTGATTTAGAGGAGGCAGTAAGGGCCAATCTAATGGCTCAACAAGCACTACATGCATGTGGACTCTACAAATTTTGGTGTCTTGGTGGCTTAAGGGCCAAACCAGGACTATTGCAGATGCTGGTGGATTATTGGGATCCAGACTTAGATTCATTCCAGATAGATGGGATGTCCCTCTCCATAGAGGTGGAGGACATATACTTTATTACTGGACTTTCCTGACGGGGGGAAGTAGTGAACCTACGTTCTCGCGAGCCTGGAGGTGGCCTGACTATAGATGAGTACATTGCAGTGTACTGCTATCCGGACACGAAGAAGGTGGGGAGTCATTTCCCAACCAGCTCTATATAGGTGTTGGGCCTAAAGGCCATCGTATTGACACTGGGCAGGATAGCAGGCTTGGCTTCACTCCACCAGGCCTCGTGGCCTCTGATGTTCTATGCAGTGGAGTGCATGAGACCCACGGTATATGACTGGAGCACTACACTACTGAGAAACATGAAACACCAGCTCAGTGAGTGTAAGATGGGAAGAGTGTGAAACTTCAGTTTCAGCAGTATACTGAGCACATTTTTCTTCGAGCATGTTGCAGGATTGAGCCCTAGAGTTGACGTTCCTCTACACGGGGTTCGAGATCTGGTCCAACGGTGTTGGGCAGATGTGATGCGCAGACTGGGAGGAGGTAGGGTGTACAACCCCTATCCAACTGAGTTCTTTCCGTGGTGGTGACGACAAATAGTTTCCATCAATGACTACCCCTATGCGGGGATATATTTTCGAGGGGACCCAAACATGTCGTTATGACCAGGATCGGCATACGGTGACATAGGTAACGAATCTTGACCCTCGCTTTAAATTTTTGAGTTATTTAAATTTTTTGTGTTTTCTGATTATATGAAATCAAAAGACATGTTTTTGGGTGACAATACATAGTGACATCTACCATATGCATGCAGATGTGGGACCATGGCAGCCTGAAGGCTTCCCTTGTCATAGGCGGAGGGGAAGAGGAGACGATATCACGGGTGTGGACGCGGAGCGGACGCTCCAGAGCATTCATACCAACTTTGTGAGGCTGACACACAGAGTTCCCATGGCACAACTCGAGGACTTTCCTGAAGCTATCCAGCGCCAGGTGGTGCGTGTACCACAAGCATGGGTGTGATTATTCCAACGGCTAGCTAGAGCCGTAGTGACCTTCCATGATCACAACCCCCCTCCTTCTCCACAGGCTTAGATACCTGGGAGATACATTTTGTATTACCGTGTATTATATTTTGGTGGCTCGAGAGCCCCATTTTTGTATTATGACACTATGTATTACCACATTTTGGATGTATATATAAAAACTTTTATGATGATCGGTTTATTTATTTACATGTATAAAAATTTGTGTTTGTGATGAATTTACTGTGTATGAAACAAATTCCAATCTAACACATAGTTAGCATATGAGTCAGCAACTTGATTATTAATTCTTGGAACATGTATGTATGTTATATTGTCAAATTGTCGTTCTAATAATCTCACACATAAGAATCTTCTTAATAACGTCAGATCTCTAACATGGTACAAACCATTAAGCTCTGAGACTACTAACTCTGAATCAAGACGTACCTCAAAAGAGATAATTCCATGTAAAATGACATTCCGTAGAAGCTTAATAACAACGCTATATTCAGCAACATTGTTGGAAGATGGCCATAGACATACTCCTCCTAAAGACAGTACCTAACCCATAGGAGTATAAATCACCCAAGCAGCAGAGGCTGAGTGTTGAGTGTGACGGCTCGCACCATCCGCGAATCCTATGTAGGTGGAAGATTCCATTGACATCTGCCAAAAGAAAAGGAAACTAATCACAAACCCAATCACTATAAGAAAAAATACCTAACTATGCAAAACTGTACAATAATATACAATAACCAGCCTTAGCTGAAAATCATGCATAGTACTTCTTGAGATAGATCCCATTTCTAGGCTTCGCCAAGGTCCTTCCTTCATAATCCACTAACTCATTAGCGCCCTTCTCTAACACACGTTTGACGACGTAAGGACCATGCCACATGGGGTTAAACTTTCCTACCCCCAAGGGTTCCTTCGGTTGATCCCACAACATGACCAAATCTCCCTCACTAAACCTCCTTGGATGGACAGAATTATTGTACTGGACCTTTACACGATGTTTATTTACTTCTAGAGCCACCAAGGCATCTCGATGCTGCTCATCAAGTTGCTCAAGGTGGACCAAATGGTCCTCCAATGGGGAAGTGTCTGGTAAGATCTCTACAGCTAGTTTCAAAGAAGGAATCTCGCACTCAACCGGCACTACTGACTCCACTCCATGTATAAGTTGATATGGAGAAAAACCCGTGGCAGTCTTAACAGCGGTTCTATACACCCACAAAGAAGGATATAACATAATGTGCCAATTATTCTTGCTTCATGTGATGGTTTATTGGAGAATGGATTTGAGTGATTTATTCACTGCTTCTACCTGTCCATTCACTTGAGGGTAGTAAGAGGAGGAATGCTCTTGCTTGTACCCTAACTTTGATGCCAAATCTTCCATCATACGATTCTGAAAGTGTGATCCATGGTCAGTGACAAGCTCTTTCAGAATCTCGAACCGAGTAATAATCTAGTTGAATACGAAGTGTGCGGCTGTCTCGCCATCGGATTTAACTGTAGGCATAGCGTCATCCCATTTTGTGAATTAATCAACAACCACTATGATATGATGATTCCCCCCAGCTGAAGCTGGGTTGCAATCCATAAAATCAAGCCCCCACTTAGTGAAGGGACCGACGGTGATGATGGGATGTAACGGGGCAGGTTTCGAGCGCATATTACGTGCAAACACCTGGCAAGGGTGGCAACTCCTGAACGCATCTACACAATCTTTAAAGATCAATGGCCATAAATAACCCGCTCTTAATATTTTTTAGGCTGTAGAAAGCCTAGATAAATGACCACCACACACCCCTCCATGGAAATCATTCAGCACTACCTCAGCCTCATCATGAGTTAAACAACATCGTAAAATGGAATCTACCCCACGGTGGTATAAAGTGTTATCCACTATGAGGTACTTCTTAGACACGTGACATAATCGTCGTCGTTCATCCCATGAGAGGTGAGTGGGGACCTTCAACGTTTGTAGATATATAATGATATCCCCATACCATGGGTCTAAAGTTGAGATTAAGAAGATGTGTTCATTGATAAACGTATCTTCACAAACCAACTCCTCGGCCTCGCTTGGGAAATCTGATATAAGCTCTGCAAAAATTAATGATATCTTCAATTTTGTCGAAACAAATTCGAGGTCGAATTCTTGTAGGATGACAATCCATTTATTATATTTTCCCCCAATCATCCTTCAAGTGAGGATGAATTGAAACGGATTGACATGGGCTACAACCAAGGTTTGGCGAAGGAGAATATAATGTCTCAACCGTTGAACCGCATGTACGGTAGCTAAGGCAAGCTTCTCAACATGAGAATAATGAATCTCCGCATCAATAAGATTCTAGCTCAGATAGTATATGACATGCTCTTGGAGCTCCTCATCCTCTTGAACCAAAACCATCCCAATCGTCTCCATGGACGCGGCCACATAAAGTAGAAAATCACGGCTATAGTCTGGGGGACTAATCACCGAGGTCGATGCTAGGGCTCATTTGAGTGCATCAAAGGACTCCTAGGCTCACTCATCCCAACAAAAGGTGGTGTCCTTCTTCAAAATACGCATGAATCCTCTATTCAAATTGGAAAAATTGACAATGAATCTTTGTAAGAAGTTTTCCATGCCTTGCAAACATTGAATATGACGAATATTTTTCAGGGGAGACAACTGAAGTATTTCCTCAACCTTCAAAGGGTCGACTCTTATACCCTCTTTAGAAATGATGAATCCTAATAAGCAACCTGACTTCACACAAAATATGCACTTGTGAGGATTTAACCTGACCAAATAATGGCGGCACCTTTCGAATACCAATCTCAAATGATAGGAATGACGCATTCTCATACGAGAATGAGCAGCAAGGTCATCCAAAAATACTTCGATAATCGATTTGAGATCGTGGAAAATCAAGGTCATGGCCCGCTGAAAAGTAGCTCTGGCGTTCTTAAGGCCAAAAGGCATTTTTTGATATGCAAAAGTTCCCCAAGGACAAATAAATGCGGTCTTATGCTGGTCCTCAAGCTTAATTTGTATCTGATTATATCCAGAAAATCCATCCATAAAGGAAAAAACCTCCCTACCCACACACTTATCCAAAATCTGATCAATAAATGGTGTGGGGAAATTGTCCTTAGGACAGGCACGATTCAAATCACGAAAATCAGTACATATGCGGATCGCTCCCTGCTTCTTGTCAACTGGAACGGGGTTTGAAACCCACTCCGTCAAGGGAACGGGATAGATAAAACCGGCTTTCAACAGTTTCCCTATCTCTGCCTTAATCGCGGGTGCTTTCCTAGGATTCACTGCATGCAAATGTTGTCGAACAGGCTTAGCATTGGGATAAGTCTTAATCTCGTGTTCGACAATGCCAGGGTCGATACCTGGCATTTCATCGTAATACCAAGAAAATATATCATGAAATTATTTAAATAGCTCAGTGTATTCTAGAATCTCAGCATGGGAACATTTTTCCCCAATATAGACATTCTCTATCCTACCAGGATCACGAGAGATATTGATAGGAATCATTGGAGATATATTTGCCATGTTTCCATCAACTATCAGACCAGGAGAGCTTAATGGAACCATGGGACTACCAATCCTCTGGCTAAGAACCTCCCTAAAGTCCTCACTCTCCAAGCAGTCAAGCTCAGGAAGAAAATAAGATCTATGATGGAGCTCTTCCCATGGTGGCTCAACTCCCGACATGGCCTCAATAATCACTTCGTCTGAAGGAAAAGCACTATCAAGGCAGTCATGTCTATGAGAAGACTGTACTTCCCATGCCAGAAGCACATAACGGTCCTCCTCCTCCGTCCATGAAAAGGAAGGACTGGGCTCTGCAACACACTCAAGATTGGCTTGATAAGCTACCATAGTTACAGGCAACGACACGTCCGTCACAATGGGATCACTCAAAGTATTCGGTGTAGGAAGAATCCAAGGATCTTCCATATGACTCGTGTGAAAAGAAACTGATCTTATAGATGTCAAAGCCTCACTGGAACTAGACCCTATCATAAGGATAGGTGCAGGTAAACTAAAGCTTCCCATGAGGGATGGATACATGCCCATGCCCACACTTCCAGTTTCCGGCTGAGAGTGCTCTACAATCAGGATCAAAGCTCCTAAATATGTGGCAACCGACGGATTCTTGAATGATGTTTGATCAATCGTAACTATCTTCCCGTTAAATGGAAAGAACACAATGCGAAATAGGGAAGAAGCTATGGCTTGCATACTATACATCCAATTCCTACCCAGCAAGAGATTGTAGTCAAGGGCACATCAACCACCTCGACCTCTATCGCAACGGTCTTCCCTCCCAAACGGACTTTAAGGGAAGGGAGAATCCCGTGTGGCCTAAATGATCTCCCATCAAATGCAGTTAACATGTTCGCTGACTTAGACAACTCGGGGAAACCTAAACCCTTCCAACATTATAAAGACATCACAGAAGCATCAGCGCCTTCGTCAATCACAGTGCACTTGACGGTCATGTTAAGACATTCTACGTGAATCAAAAGAGACACATAGTAAGGCAAGCGAGGATGAAGTCCTACGATTTCAAATTTAATCATGGAGGAAGAATTATCATCATTCACACCAAGGGCAGAAAGCAAAGCCTTCCTTTGTGAAGGACAACTCTGAAGCACTTCCAGTGCAGATATCGCACAAGGAGTGTGGCCCAAATCCTCAACAACTGAATAGTTCTGGGTGGCTCGAGCATTAGGATTGTGCCCCGAATGCTTAAGTAATCCCTTAGGAATGCGAGGTGTAGCTTCAGGTTTATCCCCATGTTTTTCAATACGCAAAGTAGTCCCTGATGGATCAGGTTCCTTTCCTGGGTTGGGTTGTGACGAACCATAGTCTTTCGCACGGGTCACAACTTTCGCAGCACGAACCATGTTAATGCAACCATGACCACTACCCTCCGGTGGATCTTGATCACCACCAGACTGATGATGGGTCCTCGAGTTCATATTTTGATTGTGAGGTAAAGGGTTAGTCAGCACAGCTGGGCCTTGTGCCAAGAATCTCGAGGCTTCATCGATACGAGGGCATAAGTAAGTGAGGTGATCGTCCTTACACAACTTGCAAGGGAATTTAACCTTACGTTTAGCTTGCTTTTCCCCCCTAGCATCACGAGCATTCTTGCCATTATTAGCATTCTCATTCCTATTCCCACCCTTACGATTATTTTTACCCTTCTTTTTATTCCGTCCGGCCTATTGGTTACCCTTCTGGTCCGACGATTGTACTAAAAGCACACTCGCCATTTGGGCGGGTTGAGACGAAGTCATGACTTGTCCCGAAGTATATTGGTTGAGTGACAATTGACTAACTTTTTTTGCAACCAAATCCATAGGTTTAGCACTCGCACAACCCACAATGCCATCGGCATGTGGTCCAGGCTTAACTTTGGGGTCAAAACTAGAACACGGGGAATTGGGAATGATCTCATATAACAAACCGGACTGAGCATAAATCAAATCCAGTTCCCACGCCCTGAAAATGGCTTGTTCCTCATTTTTCACTTTGGATGTAGACACATCCTTCACTATATATGGAAATAACGACTTAAGGAACCATTCGAGGAGAAATTCCAGCGGTATAAAGGCTTTAATCAACCTCTTCTGTCTACGTCACTCTTGGATATGATCCGAGATATGTGTAGCTTTATCCTGCTGAAATGTCGACAAGATTTCAGTACCAATGTCATAACGCACTGGTAGCTAGAAGTGGTTAATAAAATTCATCGCTAAGTCATCGAACAAAGCGAATTCCCCCCTAGGTAGCTCTATATACCATTTCGCGGCAGGCCCTGTAAGGGTGCATTGAAATAGTCTCAAATGGATTGAGTCCTGATGTAAGGAATTCGAAGAGCACCATAGGTAAAAGATAGTAACATGTTCGCTCGGATCCTCTCCTGGTTTGCCCTCGAATTTGGGTATGTCCCAAGGAAGCTTAGTAGGGACAGCCAGCCTAGTCGGGTCATAAGCTACAGGATCGTTCGTCAATCTCGACAAGTCAGGAAGATTCAGCATTGCGAGGAAAGGGAGCCTAGGATTATGAGGTCGATGGACCGCTCTCTGATAGCTCTGATTTGCATAGGTATGATTACCACCATGGCCTTGGCCACAATGCCCTCCTCCTGTTTGACCCATATAGGGTGACATGGAAGCACCATAGTGTGGTGTACCTTGACTATTCAGAGCTACAAAGTTGTAATTTGGAGAGTAAGCGGGTTTTTGATACCCACACCCATAAGGTGAAGAACCCTATCCATACTGCGTCCCATAGTAAGGTCCACAAGTCATCGCATGCAATGTCCCATGGAACACTCCGTAGGTAGGAATATACACTCCAGAAGTAGGAATATACATACTGGAAGTAGGGATATATGCTCTGGAAGTAGTAACATGACCTCTATAAGTATGAACATAACCTCCCGAGGTAATGGGAAGTATGTAAACTTGAGACACAACTGGTCTAGTAACCGCAGTACGGACATGACTCGTAGCAACGTTCCGGCCCGAAGGACCATGTGAATGAGGTGGAGGGTGAATATTCAAAGAACTAGGGACAGAGTATGGAGGGAACTGAGTAATTATGTACGTGTTATTCCCTATAGTCACTCATCTCGGATCTGGTATCCTAATAGGATCACTAACCCTAGACCTAGGAGGAATATATGATGTAGCTTCCACCGCCGGGATCGAAGGTGCAATGTGACTTGTGCTACCAAAACTCTCCACATGGTAAGGAATGAGAGTGCCCCCAGGCATAGTGCTAGGCTCAAACTCAGGTTCGACATGAAATGCCAAATCATGTGTAGGAAAAATAGACATATCATAACTACCATAACTAGTGCTCGCGGGTTCGAAATGAGTCTCATCATCTTCCGGCATTCCATACCGGCGATGCGTCACTGGGGAATCCACCCTAGAGTAAGTAGGTCTATCATGAAATGTACCTATCTCAGAAATCACAGGACCTAACTCAGTTAAGTCGGGTGAAGGATCATAGTTAGGAGTAAACTCCCCATCTTCCACATGAATGGGAGAAGGTGGTTCAGCAATACCTTCAACGTGGTCTCCCATGGTGTGTGAATCAATGTGCGAAGTAGTCCGCCTGGACTGTCTATTTATCTCTCCCAAAGGAGGAGGAGACGTAGAAGGTAGAAGTCCTGTAAACGATGAGAACGGCAAGGAGCCGCACCCGAATCCACAATGACTCAAAAATATAAAAGACTCTCTATCTACGCAAACCCTAGGCAAGTTAACATGCACAGAGCAATCACCAATAAAATCTAAATCCAAACACAAGTAATCAAGGGTAGGAGAAGTGAGCTCCCGAATGAAGCAGGTATGTCTCGCCTAGGAGAGGCTTGAGACTCCCATACACAACAAGCGGAGGTACGTAACCAATTATTGTGGCCCTCAGCTTCAACGCGTAAAGCGACTGTTCTTTCCGACCCCAACCTGGCCGGGACACCTGCAGAATAACCCCTGCAAAGTACCCCCTCGATATCCTAGGTAAGGCCACTAAGGTCACCTCAATATAATCAATGCTCAGGCGGATAGTCGTAGGCGGGATTGACCGTATGGGCAGGGTAGCAAAGCCCAAAACTCTCGAAAGAGCCCCCAGATACGAATACAATCCTGGAAATATCTCCGGTCCTACTCAGTTATGACTAGGAGTCATCCCAATCAATAACCACTCACACTGCCTCATGCTTAACTCACTTTTGAGAGGAGGATCTTGAGAAACACTGGTTATACCAAGAAATTTCACACACTCACCTAGACAGACACATACATGTTGTTGTTTAGTGGTCTTGGAGAATTGACTCACAATGAACTATTCCAAGACCCTAAAACCTAAGCTTGTTGGTGAACCCTATCAAATAAAATAGTGTAGTTCATTTTAATTAAGCGTTGATTTTAATTGACTTTATTACTCAAAAGAGGGATATGGTCGTGCAACTAATGGCGTTATGACACAACATGAAGTAAAATGCACACCTAACAATCAATGCAAATGCATTGTGTCGATGACAAACAGGGTATGCTACTACGTGAAATGCATAATTCTCTTCAAATGATAAATGCAAACTTTCCTATATGAAATCCTGACTAATACTCCAAAGCAAATGTAGTGCAAGTACTATGCAACATGCAATATGCAATGCATGATGATAAGTAAATATTTTTGTATTTTTTCAAATAAAAATGAGATACACAAGAAAAAGAATGGTTCTACAACCCCTAGACTCTACAAGCACACTCAAGCAGCACTCAAGCAAAACACTAAGGGAAAAGAAATCTAATGCACTAATCCCAAAACAAAAAATTGAAAATGCAATGACAAGAACATTCTTAAAAAAAAAAATTACCCTAAAAAAAACGTCTCTGGTCAGAAATAGGGATGTATACAGACTCTAGTAGTATCAAAGGAGACTCAGAAATCATCAAAATTCACCCAGCAACCATCCAACTTCCTCTAGAAGGAAAAACTAAGGGCATACGTGACTGTTCGCAGTAAACCCACGTGTGTACGCAGAAATAGCAAAGAAATCGCATATATACATGACTGTGAGTTAAAAACTCACGTACAGGAAGAAAGGTGCATAAAAATAAAGGCAAATAGACAAGTTGAGACAAAATTCACACCAGTCAGACACCACCAAGAAAACATGCCCCCAGACCCGACACAGAAACAAGAGAAAAAGAGCAATTCAAAGTCATTGAATGCCGATAGAAAACCCCCAAAGGAAAACTACTAGGAACTCCCCAGCAGAGTCGCCAATTCTGTTACGGAGAGAAATTCCTATGGCTTGGGGTACCACAACAGACAACTTGACTCCAGAAATCAATCCTTTCCTATATGCAATAGAAATTAAACATCTAACACTAAAGGATCAGACCTCGTACCTTATTCCGGACGATTGAAGTAGATCCCCGTTGAGCTTTCCAACTTCAACTTGAATTGATTAATCACATCCTCAACAAAAAGTAAACAAGACAAGAATACTATATATCTTAGTGTTAGATATATTCTAGCATATATAATAAACAATGTATAAACATTTGAAATAATCCCATGGATAAAATATTCATTCAAACATGCATTATTGGATAGGAAAAGATATTTCTATTAATATAAAATCAGATATTACAATGGATACAACCTATGTCGGCACATCTACGAATCAGAGAAAATGAATCCCCCACTTGGGCCTCCACCACCTCAATCCTCCATCTCTCGATAGCAAGCTCACAAGCAAAAGGCAAGCTTGGGAAGAACACAAAAGTGCTCCAAGGGACAAAGGGATGTAGACTCAAGCACAAGTTCTGGAAACAATGGACTATAGTTTCTTTGCTCTCAATTCTCTCTTATTCCTTCAATGTACCAAAGATTTCCTTATATAGCTTTTCAAAGGGGTAATGAAAGGTCGAATCCGAGCGATCTCAAGGCATATGGAAGGACAGGAGTCAAGTGAGTTGGATCCATGTCAAGGAAAACTCCAAAAGGATTTGGATTATGCATACATCCCGATGTATGCAGTTTTAGGGGTCAAACCCGCGTATATACGCTATTATGGGTTTAAAAGTCATGTATATGGATTTTCACATGTTTTTAGGGATGGTCAAGGAAACATCAAAGGACAAAAAATGGTCCAAGGGGTCTAAGGAGTCTGCAGAGGGATAGGGGAAAGGCCATACTAGTGTGATTCACCTAGAGTGGTAAAATCAGCTATAACAGTCAATGACCAAGGAATTCAACAATAAACATCATGATAATCAAACACATAAATTTTTATGGGAAAGAAACCTTCATTTGCATTAAAAAACATGAAGAGAGAGAGGTTACAACCTAATCCTTGGTGTTGGAAATCCTTCTCAAATGAACTATGCCTCAAGCCTCAAGCTTTCCTACTAAGCACTCACTAGTCTTGGCTGAATTTGGCCAGAGTTTGGATACAATAACATGTTCTTCCTCCCTTTAGCCATGAGGGGTAAGCTAGTATATAAAGGGATGGGAGGATATTATTGGATCTCATGGGTGAGGTATATGGAGGATCCATTAATGAGGGACCTCGAGCTCCAAGTGGTCCTAATCCATAGGGATGAGGCTCCACGAAGGAAAGCTTCAGGAAACCTCTTGAAGATTATCTTTTTTCCTTTATAACTCAAGCATCGCTCCTTGTAAAAAGGGAAAGTAAGTTACCAAGTGAGAACCGCACACTATATATGGGTGACGTGCAGTGGCACCTCTTTCTGCTCACAACAAAAGGGCGTTACTGATATGGGTACCACACATTGACCAAAGGGAAAGTGCGGTGGTGTCCAAAAGTATGAAAATATTGATCCCTACCCATCTTCATCTTCAACACTTAAGGATTTAATGCCAATTCTGATATTTTGGTCTCACAACATGATGTTGATGAGATTTAGGTATAATAGAATTCCACCCAAAGCATGAGGCTAGAGGGAAAGGATAGGTGAAGGATTTGTAGGAACAATTTATCACTTCGAGGAAATAGTCCAATCATTAGGAATATCCAACAATCCAGGCCATTCTGTAGTTCATTTACACTTTTATACATGTCCATATGATCCATGGCATGGATATAGACCAATACAATGTAGATCCATGCGAGACATAAAAAATCATGGCTACTAGAATACAATGGAGATCCATGCAAAGAAGACTCAAACTTAGAAATAGATATCACATATACAATGTAGATCTATGTCATACAGATGCAAATTTGATCACAACCACGACCATACAAATCTGGATCCATGCTAGGACTCATACAAATACTCCATCGCAACTTGGGGAAAGCAATGAGCACTTAAAAGATACTCAGGGTCTTCGTCTTGTCTTCAACAAAGTATGATTATATCCATGTGATTACATGTCTTGATATCAAACATGGTAGAAACCACTTGATTACTAGTCAATTGAGAATCGTAAACAAGTGAGAGGGAGATAACCATTGATGTCGATGATTCCCAAGGTACCCGAGTACATTCCTATGAATGTGAATAGATGATCTGATGTCGAACACTCAGTTGAATATTTTGATCAAAGGTAAATGATGTAAACCTATATTCTAAAACGAGGAAATATGTCATTGATGCATACAGATTTCAAGGTACTATCTTGTTTCTAAGACTAAGTGTCGGAATATGTGTTGAAGTCGACATGAATAGTCTCGTCGAAGGAGGGTCATGATGAATCCCTCATCAATGACACAAAACGTAGAACAAAGTTCTGGAATTTTGAGTATGAAGTATCCACATGACTAACTCAAAGGTAACTGATATGAAAATAGTTTTAACTGCAGAGGGTAACTCTCAACATGACTTTCCTTTGAACATTGTGTGGCATGACCAAAGACTTGGCATCATTGACTTGATAAGGTAAATACCAGGACATAATGTGATGTTGAATGATGAATTCTTTGAAAGACTCAAAGGAGTGACATGAATCATAAAAGTGAATCCAGTCAGAGACAAGATGAATACCCAACTGTTTGAATGAAATGCAGACAGATTCCATGTGCCATAGACAATCATGGCTACTATAATACAATGTAGATCCATGCAAAGAAGACTCAAACTTGGACATAACTACTATATATACAATGTATATCTATGTCATACAGACACAAATTTGAGCACATCCATGACCATGAAAATGTGTATCCATGCTAGGACTCATACAAATACTCCATCACAACCTAGGGAAAGCAAAGAGTGCCTAAAAGATACCCACGGTCTTTGTTTCATCTTCAACAAAGTACTATTCTATCCATGTGATTACATGACGTGATGTCGAACATGGTAGAAACCACTTCATTACCAGTCAATGATGAGAACCATTAACAAGTGAAAGGGATATCACCATTGATGTCGATGATTCCCAAGGTACCCCAATGCATTCCTCTAAATGTGAATATATGATCTGATGTCGAACACTCGGTTGAATATTTTGAACAAAGGTAAATGGTGTAAACCTATTTTCAAAAGCGAGGAAATATGTCATTAATGCATATAGATTTCAAGGTACTGACTTGTTTCTAATACTAATTACCATAATATGTGTTGAAGTCGATAAGAATAGTCTCATCGAAGGAGGGCCATGATGAATTCCTCATGAACGACATGAAAATAGGAACAACATTCTGGAATTTTGAGTATGAAGTAACCACAAGACTGGCTCAAAGGTAACTGATATGAAAATAGTTTTGACTGTGAAGGTTAACTCTCAACATGACTTTCCTTTGAACATTGGGCGGCATGACCTAAGACTTGGTAGCATTGACTTGACGAGGTAAATACTAAGACATAATGCGACGTTGAATGATGCATTCTTTGAAAGACTCAAAGGAGTGGCATCACTCATGAAAGTGGATCGACTCATAGACAAGATGAATACCCAACTGTTTGAATGAAATGCAGAAAGGTGCCATGTTCAGAGGTGACTAAAACTGCCATTATTACAAATGAAATATAGTTCCCTTCCCTTGTTTTCCCCATCATGATTGATGAGTGCCTAGTTTTCATTTTAGCGAGTTCAAAGAGGTTAACAAACACTCATTACATCTTATCGTAAGATAACTCCACTCTCATATGTTTTCCAAACTTGAGAAAATAGGGGTTCATTCCCAAAAGAGGGTCTCTCAGTGTTTAGTTTAATGAGTACATTGAAAGTAAACTCGGTATTGTTCACATTAAGAGATTTTAAACGAAACATAAGAAGACTCCAAAAGGTCCTTTTTTCGTAAAGTTAGTCTTCGATGCCAAAAAAAGTATAAAATGATACCTTGAATAACTCTTCTAGTCAGTGACTAGAGTATACCCTTTTCGTAACTAGTCAATCCAAACCAAAAAGGGGTAAACCACCATCGGAAAGACGACTATTCAGGTCCTTTTACAAGAATGAAGATGACAAGTTCATTCAACAATATTTTAACATTTTAAGATTCAGAAAAGATCTTAAAGAGGATTCTATTAGGCTCTCTTTTTCATGTTTGAATCCATATCACGAAAAAGTGATAAAATAAGCTCAAACCATTTTTCATGTTTTAATCAGAGCATGAAAAATGAAAAGTAAGCTCGACACCATATTATTGTTTTTAATGGACTTGAAGATGAGTTGGAAGAATGCTTAAGGTATGTGCTTCATTTTTTAATGATCTTGCAACAAAGAATGAATTGTGCTCAGTACATTATTTCATGGTTTAGTAGGCTTGAAACTAAAAGAAAGTATGCTCAAAACGGATCTTTTCGGCAGTATTTTCCCAACATGATGTCCAAATATTGGTACTTTTCCCCAGTAAAAACTATCTAGAAGCTCAACTTCAACATAAAGGGGTTGAATACATGCCCCCCAAGCTTCATTTTTCCTACCTACTCTTTTTCCTTTACCAAACATAAAACTCTGGTATACTACTAAGAAAAGGTTCACTAGAGACGAAGGAAGAAAGAGGATCTAAAGGTAGATGAAATGAAGGTTCCAGACCTAAAAAAGGATGGAAGACTCACTTCATAGGGATAACCTATTTAATTTTACACAAGCTTGAAACATAAAATAACTATGCTTGAAGGATGGTTTCATTTTTATGCAAGCTTGAAACCAAAAGGTAAACTATGCTTGAGAAATTCTATTTCATTTTTTAAATAAGCTTGACATAGAAAGGGAGCTATGCTCGGGAATGGTTTTATTTTTACACAAGCTTAAAACCAAAAAGTAAATTATGCTTAAGGCTAGTTTTATTTTTTAACAAGCTTAAGACTAGAAATTAACTATGCTCATAGACCTGTTTCATTTTTTAACGAGCTTGACACAGAATCAGAACTCTACTCATGAACATGTTTCATTTTTTAAAAGAGCTTGACATAGAATCAAACTATGCTCTAAAACATGTTTCATTTTTTAATGAGATTGACATAGAAATAGAACTATGCTCACGAACCTATTTCAATTTTTAAATGCGTTTGACACAAAATCATAACTATGCTCTAAAACCTATTTCCTTTTTTAACAAGCTTGATACATAAAGAGAACTATGATCGTGAACTTGTTTCATTTTTTAAAAGAGCTTGACACAAAAATAGAACTATGCTCACTTCAACTCTTAGCCAACATGATGTCCATAGGTTGGCAGGTTTCCCCCATTACATAAAAAGATAGAGACTTAACTCTAGTATGATGTACAGAGACTGGAGACATGCCCCCAAATATTCCCCATGATGGGAAGAAGCTATGGGTTTATAAATGACTGAACTCTTGCATGATGTCCAGAGATGAGAGACATGGATGATGAAGGGGAAGGAACCGCAAGAACATGAGGCACATTCAGGGAATTTTGATTACTAGGAGTCATACGATGATTAGGTTTAACAAAGGAAAGTTGATCAATGGTCACAATATTCCCTTCATGGGGAAAATGAATCACTCTAAAGAGTGCGGACACTACATCTTTCATGGCGTAAACATAATCTCGTCCAAGGAGAATATTAATATCTAAAGGACCTTGGACTACCATAACATCGATATAGATATTTTTCCCTCCTAAGGTAATAGGAAAATGAGGAAGGATCCCTAAAGGTGCAGTAGGTCTTATATTAAAATCCAATATCTAGTTAGAATTTGGTACAAGCTGAGGAGAACCTATAGCTTTCTAAGAATTTGAGGATAGAATACTAATAGAAGTCCCTTCATCTACAATAGTGTGAAGCATGCTCATAGTAGTAACTTGCATAGATATATAGAAAGGAACGCTCGAAGGAATACGATATTCTATTAGATTACTCCAATCAAGGAAATAACCTTAGTACTTGCAGAGGGTTCTATTGAAACAGACAGAATTTCCCCATGTGTAGAACAATATGAACTGACTTCAAAAAAATCAGATGTTTTCATTTCACTCTCAACTGGAAGAGAGGGACAATATGAATACTGTGTCAAGCTGACTACTTCAGTCTTAAAACTCTCAAGTGAAAGAGTGGGATCGAGTGGAGAAGACATCAACTCGACCACTTTAACTTCACTCTTCAAAGGAAGAGTGGGATCAACTACATATGAAACTAAATTAACCACTAGGTCAACCAGTGGGGGGTCAAGAGAAAACTTACGATAACTTGTTGGAAGTTGTTGAGGGACAGTAATATCTTCCAACATATTTGAAGCTTCATCCATGTGAGGACAAAGGTAGTTAAGGTGCACGCCCTTAAATAATAAGCAAAGATTTCTGACTTTTCCTTTTCGACTCTTAATCACAAAGTCACTGTTTGATGGGGTATCATCAGTATGATGACCAAATGCTGATGACATAGGGTGTCGGGAGCTACTAGACCACAAATCCAAAACTTGGGAAATACCAAGAAAATCCTTTAGAAGGAGATCACCCTTACAAATCCTGCTAGGGGATTTTGTCTTACGAGTAGTTTTGGCAGGTATTTCAACACTCTCACTGGAAAGAGTGGTTGGTTTAGATTTGATTTCTCATTTTTCTTTCTTCTTATTAATTTTCCTTTTCTTCTTCTTCTTAATTTTCCTTTTCTTATTCTTCTTATCCACCCAATTACTAGTGTCACAACTTTTAACAAGTGAAATAGGATAGATGGGAGAAGACACATTTGGTGAAGAAGGTGAAGGATCAGCATGATGTTGATGCTCTTGTGAAGGAGAGTTAGGATCCGAGACACGAGGTGGGATTGGAATCACCGGGATAGAGAATAACCATATATGTAATCCTATATTCAATCCGGGAAGACTCAAGGTGGCCATGAGAGGAGGACCAGCATTTCCAAATGAAGGAATAAAAAAGGTTCCCCTTAAGAAGGGACCTCTTGGTTGGTAGTGTTAGGATATTTAGACACTTAGGATTTAGTTAAGATCAACTTGTGTAATATATCTGTTAGGTAAAGTGTGTTTCTTTAGTATGCATTTGTAAATATTCTAATCTGATGGTTGCGATATGTTCTAAACATAAAGTGATTCGACGGTTCAACTTATCTTAGATCATACCTACCATTGATATGTGGCTTAATACTCAATTGGTCCATGATCTCTATTTAAAGAGAATGGAGGCTCCTTGGCTAGTTGATCGATTATGAGAAGCTCATGTAACCTTCTTTCTTTTGGATAATAAATTGCTCCAAGTAGCTACTTGGTTGGGGCCGTGGACTATTTCCCTCTCGAGGGTTTTAACCACATGAAAAACATTGGTGTAATGATCTATGATCAGTTTGTGTGAGTGGATTCTCTTGGTGTTCGGTATTTTCGGAGAACCCTGTGTACCCGAACATGGTATCGGAGCGTTTATGAAGAGCCTCTTCCGTTTGTGATCAAGATCTGGAACTGATGTTGCCGAAACTTTGAAATGGTTTCTGGTTCTAGAGTTTCTACACATTTGTGTCCTATGGGAGTTGTTCCATTGCATTTGTAGCGTCGTTTCCATTGAGAAATAGTTTTCATTTCATCAAAAACTATTTCCGTTTGTTCCAGAAACACCCATTTCGGCAAATCTGAAGGTATAATGTTACAGTGATGGATTTGTTTTATTTTTTTAAATCTCTCATATTTTATCAGTTTTATTATTAGATATTTATTGTTTGAGTCTTGGACTATTGTGTCACACCCCAGTTTTGACCCCATTGCATTAGATGTATATGATGTATATATTGTAAATGATCATGGTGTGGAGCTAAAGGCCAAGGCCCCACCATTGATTGGTTATGCTATGTTTCGGATTTAAATCTGTCACCGATGGTGTATCGGCGCATGCAGCATAGATATTAAGTTTTGTCATCATGTACATATGCATATTTAATTAAAATGAACCCGACCAGCTATGATCGCGGCAACTAAATTGAGAAGGGGCATGATTTTCACAAGGATAAGGGTGGGGAAATTGTCAAACCTTGAGCCATGAGAAAAAACCATGTGTCACCTTCCTTTGTTTTATCCAACCACTACCATTAAGAATTGCTGGTGGTGGTTGGGGCAGTTATTGATTTTGGGAGTGGGGTGGCAGGACTGTCAGTCCATGCCTACACGCACACTCCACCCACAGTTGACTTCACAATGGCAAGGAAAACCGATGCCATCACTCGTGCAGACATACTATTGCTCCTCCTCCATGACTGTAATGAGACACTCACGCAGGACCTCTGTGGTCTGTTTTGTTCCTCACGCACTCACGATTTCCTGTTCATCCACACACAAGCTAGAATTCTTTTCCATCCTCACGCAGGGATCATTGGCTGTTGTTGCTCACGCACAGGAGCTATCCTGGTTTTACTCACGTCATTTTTCCCCTACAGACCTGCGAATGGTGAGGCTGTATCCTTTCCTCACGGGATGCGTGGTGGGTTCTGCGTTGTTACCATATACACAGTGGACTAGGAGCTGTGCTCTTTCATTCCCATTTGCAGCTGTATGCTCTTCTCACAGACTGGTATGGTCGTTTAATTTTCTGTCATTTAAATGTTGATATTGGAGCTGTGGTTCTTCCTGTGAGTTACGGTGGTCGCTCTTCTTCTCAAGGTCTGTTGTGATTGTTGTGGTTTTCTTTATGTTTGGGGGTCTGGTGCAAGTCTTCCTCATGCACAGACCGTTTGGAGCCATTTTCCCCACATTGTGAGTTGTGCTCATTGTTTATGGTTTTTGGATTGTTGTTTTCCCACGTTCATTGATGCGTTTGGGACTTTTGTAAATTCGCTTGAGAGTCATTTTGGCCACGATAGGGCCAAGAATGACTTAGGAATTGGATTCCCTGTCTTAAGCTGTAATTGTTGTTTAATTGCCTGTGTGCAATGGTTGGTATTCGGACTGTGTAGGGATCAGGGATTGGGGGCTTGGTTTGCTTGATAAACCTGGTGGCTGGAAACCACACAGACAGGGCTAGAGGGCTGGCTTTCTTCTCCACAACCCCTGAATAGCACTGGAAGGTAATGCAGGGCCTGAGGGACTGTGTAGCAGAGAAGGGACCGATTCCTTGTGTTGGGTGTGTGTGGGTGTCTTAGAAGTCAGGCTAGTTCTGGTGCAGGTGTTATTGGCTCTGTAATGTGCCCACCAACTTAGCATTTAGCCTTTCCCAACTCCTTGATGGCCTGATAAACCCAACTATGTTAGCTTGGCTGTGTTTTGTGTATCCTTGGCTATGTGTAAGCCTGCTTGTTCCCTTATTCCTTGGAGAATCATGCCCAGCTCGGGGGTGGTAGCGCTGCTGAGAGATTAAGGAGCACTCTGGCCTATGGTTGGGTGGAACGTTGCAGCGACGTAGCTGGTTGTGGAATGAGTTCTTGATAAGATAAGTAATCTTGCTATTTTACTTCTGCAATCATATTTCTGTTAATGATTATGGTGAACATGTTAAATAAATGATGTATGAATGTGTGTTGTTTCCGCTGCATATGATAAACAATGGCATCTATGCATGTTTTAGTTCAAATTGTTTTATTTCAGCATTATGTTTTAATTATTTTATGGTTTTCACATGTTCATGGGGCTCTTAGCCCGGATGGTTAAGGCCATGGGGTCGCATCCTCTTCGTCGGTTGGAGGGATGGGGACATGACAACATGGTATCAAAGCTCATGTTGCAGCATGGGCCTGAATGGACCAAAAAAATGTAGTGACAGAAGAAGTATTTATTTCTGCCCACCAGAAATCTGGAAAATTCAAAATTTGTCTAAGTGTTGGACTGTCGGATCATCGGAAGAGTTAGTGGAACGAACTTCCGATGTAGCAGAAGAGTTAGGTAGAAGCGCGCCCGAGGGAGTGCAGTAGAAAGGAAAATCGCGGAAAATTTTCTAAGTGTTGGACGTCCATCGAAAGAAAATAGTTGTTCGAGCGGCCGCCGTTGCAGACGGCTAAAGGACTACGCATCCGATGAGAAAAGTCTCCGACCGCTGACGTTGTAAAAGAAAGTTTAAAAACAGCAGCTATCAAAAGAAATTAGCTGATCGAGCGCCCGCCGTTGTGGACGGTGAAAGGACTATGCGTCCGACGGATAAGGCCTCTGACCGTCGACGCCATGGAGAAGTTCGGAAAAAAATTTCTAAGTATAGAAATCGTCGGCTATCGGAAGGAGATAGAGGTTCATACATCTGCCGTTGCGGAATTCCAGAGCACTAGACTTCCGACGAGGAAGACTGCCGATGTCGATCAGGTTGTGCCACCGATCGGAAGAAAATTGAAGATTATGTTCCACCATTGCGGTTGCGGAAGAAACTACTTCGCCATTGTAAAGAAGAAAGTTGAGCTGATCCGAGGGTCGCTAGCCGTCGGCGATGGTTAGTGGATTGAACATCCATCATTGCGGTGGAGATCTCTTGAAGGCTGCCGATACGTCGAAAGAAAATAGAACATGAGGTTGCCGATGCTGTGATAGGAGGAAGAAGAAAGAGAAGTTGAAAATTTTTCTAAGTATAAGGACGTCGAAAAAATTTAGTTGTTTCGACAGCCGATGCGTCGAAAAAATTTAGTTGTTTGGTCCGTCGATACAGCGGAAGAAGTTAGTGGATCCGACTGTCGATGAACAGCAGAGGAATTAGTGGTTTTGACTTTCGAAATGTCGGACCAATAGTGGAAATGAGAGCCGATTCTACATAAGGGAAATTTGAGTTTTCCATGGGATTTTCCCAGCAGATTTTGACTGTTTTTCAGTGGGATTTTCAGCTGTCTCTCAGTGGATTTTCAAGGCAAAAAAGGAGAAAAGTGGCAGCGATTTCATGCACCAGATTGCGTGAAAACCAATGATTTACAAAAAAAAAAAAAACGAGGGAGCTGCCCTCGACCCGCCCTGCAGTGGCGGAAGCCACAAGGGGGAAAGCCCCCTTAACCCTTGTCGTCCCCCTGAGACAGATGTTCTTTGATGAAGAAAATTTTGTGTGTTTGGGCAAATTGTTATTTTATGGCTATTCCAGGAGAAGGTAAGTGATTTTGATTTATATCAATATTATGCATCTAATAGTTGTGTTACTAACACGTTTGCAGAGTCATAGTCGCCTTCAAGGGGCAGTATTCCAGGTAGTGCATTTTGATAAATAAGTGGTGGTTCAATTATGAGAACCCATGATGGATATGATGCTTGGGATTCTTATGAGTGAGCAGAATATGTCATGGGAGAAAATGTCCGTAACAGAAATGATGACATTGAGTCTAATGGAAGGAGATTCCAAGAGACACCGTCAGATGTTGCAGCCACCATGAGAAGCTTGATCAAATCCCAGGAAGAGCAGCATCAGTTGAAAGCTTCAATGTTGTAGAGTTTGACAGACTTACATAGAAAGATAGACTCTGGGTGAGGTACAGCAAGACCAGAAGGCAGTAAGAGCAGTACCAGGAGAAGGAGAAGGACTTCTAGTGGATCATCTGATTCTGAAGAATCCAGCGGGAATTCAAGCTCTTCTTCTCATAAAAGAAAAAGAAAGAGACACCATATGGATCGCTTTCGAGATGAATTTAAGAAGGCTAAACCTCCTACGTTTGATGGTGAGGTAAAGACTGGACAGGAAGCTGAAGCTTGGCTTCTTGGGATAAAGAAGTACTTTCAAGTGCATGATTATTCAGGAAACATGAAGGCAAGAGTTGCCATATTCAATCTGAATGGAAGAGCATCCATTTGGTGGGAACACTTCAAGCAAGTAAAGAGGATCAGTGAAAGGAGACTTAAGTGGAAACAGTTCAAGAAGTATTTCAAGCAGAAATACCTCTCTGACGGGTATTATGATGACAAGATTAAGGAGTTCCATGAGCTGAGATTGGGACAGCGGACCATGGAAGAATATGCAAATAAGTTTTTGGAGTTGTTGAGGTATGTCAGGTACATCAGAGATGAAAAAGTGAAGGTCCAGTGTTTTCTGAGTGGATTACCTCAGTCTTATAAAGATAGAATTGAGTTTTATGAACCTAGAACTCTTGAGGAAGCAATAAGGAAGGATAAGTATTGCTATGAGCAAAGCAAAGGTAATTCGGATTACCATAAGGCATGGAAGGACAAGAAGAATGAGAAGTTTGACCAAAGAAAGAAAGGTTTTAAACCTTCTAACTTTAGGAATCAGTAGAAGCAGCCATCCCAAGTTGCGAGTAAGCCAGTTGGAGTGACAGGAGAAAAGCCTAAAGATCCACAACAAAATAGAGGGCCACTTCAATGTTGGAAATGTGGAGGACCCCACATGCGCAGGAATTGTCCACTCAAGAATGAGAGTGCAAGGCCAGCTTATAATGTTCAAGAAGCAGAAATAGTGGGTCAAGTAGCAAGGGAAATCCCTAGGATTTATGCAGCACTGGAGGACCACCAGGCAGATCACCAGTCAACTGTGGTTGAAGTAGCAGGTAAGATTGTTGAGCAACCTGTTTCTATTTTAATTGACCCCGGTTCTACACATAGTTACATTACTCCTAGTGTAGTAGAGATTTGTGCTTTTAAGAAAGTAAAGCATAGGAAGTCTTGGTTAGTCAAGCTAGCCACTGGAACTAAGAGAAAGGTCAGTAAAGTGGTAGAGAAATGTCCATTGGTCATGAATGGATTGGTCACGTGTGTAGATCTGAATGTTCTACCGCTTGGTTCCTATGATGTTCTCATTGGAATGGATTGGTTGGAAGCTCACAGAGTGAAGCTTGATTGTTACAATAAGACTTTCGAATGCATGAATGAAGAAGGGAACCTAGTAGTGGTGAAAGGTATTCCAAAGGTGATTTCAGTACGACAAGTTTCAGCAATGCAGTTAAAGAAGTTCTGTAGGAAGGGTTTCCAGTTGTATGCAGCTCATATTTTGGAGACATCAGGAGATGAAACTCCAAGGTTGGAGGACTATCAGGTGTTACAGAAATTCAGGGATGTGTTCCCTGATGAGATTCCAAGGCTTCCTCCAAAGCGGGACATTGATTTCACTATTGAACTTGTGCCAGGAGCGGCACCAGTGTCCAAGGCACCCTACAGGATGAGTACACCGGAGATGCTAGAATTGAAGATGCAATTGCAAGATTTTTTGAAAAAGAAGCATATCCGGCTGAGTGTGTCCCCTTGGGGAGCACCAGTTCTGTTTGTAAAGAAGAAAGATGGTACACTCAGGTTATGTATCGATTACAGACAATTGAACAAGGTTACTGTGAAGAATAAGTATCCTTTGCCTAGGATTGATGACCTCTTTGATCAAATGAGAGGAGCAAAGGTATTTTCTAAGATTGACTTGAGGTCTAGCTACCATCAGGTGAGGATCAAGGATGAAGACATTCATAAGACAGCCTTCAGGACAAGTTATGGGCATTATGAGTTTGTAGTGGTACCATTTGGTCTCACAAATGCACCAGCTACATTATAGTGTCTTCAGCAAGTATCTGGACAAGTTTGTTCTCGTTTTCCTTGATGACATCCTTGTTTATTCTAAGAATGAGGAAGAACATGAAGAGCATTTGAGATTGACATTGAAATTTCTTAGGGAGCATCAGTTATATGCGAAACTGAGCAAGTGTGACTTCTATAGAGATAGAATTCAGTATTTGGGTCACATTATCTCAGAGGAGGGTATATCTGTGGACCCTGAAAAGATTGAAGCCATTATGAATTGGCCTACTCCAAGAAATGTGACAGATGTAAGATATTTTATGGGACTTGCAGGATACTACAGGAGATGCATTGAGGGATTCTCCAAAGTTGCACATGCCATCACTTCTTTGCAAAAGAAGGGGATGAAGTTCGAATGGACATCGAGGTGTGAAGAAATCTTCCAGCGGTTGAAGAGTCTTCTCACCAGTGCACCAGTACTGAAGGTTGCAGACCCAGAGAAAGATTTTATGGTGTGTACTGATGCATGCGGTCAAGGGCTTGGAGGAGTCCTTATGCAAGATAACCACGTGATATGTTATGAGTCAAGAAAGCTGAAGGAGCATGAGAAGAACTATGCCACTCATGATCTAGAGCTCGTAGCCATATTACATGCTCTCAAGATGTGGAGACATTACTTGATGGGTAGAAGATTTGAGCTTTGAACAAACCATTGTGGTCTGAAGTATTTGTTTGATCAGCCTACTCTGAATGCTAGGCAAGCAAGATGGCTAGAATTTTTATGTGAGTTTGATTGTGAAATAAAGCACATAAAGGGAAAGGAAAATAAGGTAGTTGATGCACTCAGCAGGAAGGTGCAGGAAATGCATGTGGCATCTCTTAGTATTTGCCAATCAGATTTGAGGCAGCAGATTGTTAGTCACACTGCTGGAGATGAATTGTATGAACAGGTAAAAGGAAAATTGCAACAGCAGAGTCTTGAGAAGAGGTATGAGGGATATAAATTGGAAGGAGATGGACTTCTCACTTATAAAGGGAGAATTTATATTCCAAATGTAGCGGATTTGAGGAGAGTTGTTATGGATGAGATCCATCAAGCTCCATATTCTAGTCACCCAGGATATCAGAAGACAATTGCTGCAGCTAGGAAGCAGTATTTTTGGCCAGGAATGAAAAATGACATGGCTGAATACATTTCAAGGTGTATGAAATGTCAACAGGTGAAGGTTGAGCATCAACATCCAGCAGGGTTGTTGCATTCTTTGCTAGTTCCGGAATGGAAATGGGAATTTATTTCCATGTATTTTATTACAGGGTTGCCGATGACTTGGAGGCAACATGATTCCATCATGGTTGTGGTAGACAAGTTGACAAAGGCAACACATTTTACACCGGTTAATTCTACGTATGAGACTGGTGACATTGTAAAGATCTTCATGAAGGAGATATTCAAATTGCATGGATTGTCGAAGGCAATAGTCTCTGACAGAGATTTCAAGTTCACTTCCAACTTTTGGAAGGGGTTGTTTGCAGATTTGGGTACAAAGCTAAACTTCAGCACTGCATACCATCCTCAAACAGATGGTCAGACAGAGAGAGTTAATCAGGTGCTTGAAGATATGCTTCGCATGTACGTAATGGACAAACCAACCAAGTGGGAAGATTACTTACACTTGGTAGAGTTTGCTTATAACAATGGACAGCAGGCATCCTTGGGGATGAGTCCGTATGAAGCTTTGTATGGAAGAAGGTGTAGGACACCAGTGAATTGGGACAATCCAGTGAATAGTATTGTGCTTGGACCAGAATTGCTCAAGGAAATGGAGCAAGAGGTTGTAAAGATCAGGCAGAATCTGAAAGCAGCACAAGATAGACATAAAATATATGCAGATAAGCATAGGGTGAACAAGGAGTTCAGTGTTGGGGATCATGTTTACCTCAGAGTGAGGGCAAGGAAGAGTTCCTTGAAGCTTGAAAGTTGTGCCAAGATGTCACCAAGATACTGTGGGCCATTTGAAGTGCTTGAAAGAATAGGGCCAGTTGCATATAGACTTGCATTGCCTGCTAGCACTAGGGCTCATAATGTTTTTCATGTTTCTTTGCTTAAGAGATATGTACATGATCCTAACCATGTGATAAATTGGGATGTGATTCAGGTGGAACCCGAGGGAGAGTTCCGAATCAAGCCAATGTGCATCCTCGACAGGAAGGTCATAATGCTCCGGAACCGAGCCATAGGTCAGGTAAAGGTGCAATGGGAGCACTATGGACCTGAAGAGGCTACATGGGAGCTGAAGGATGCCATGCGATTGGCACATCCATTTTTGTTAAATTCTGCGAAGCACTGAGGCGATACTAGTGTAGCATTTTGTTCAATTTTGTAAGCACTGAGGACAGTGCTATTCAAGGGGGAGGGGAATGTCACACCCTAGTTTTGACCCCATTGCATTAGATGTATATGATGTATATATTGTAAATGATCATGGTGCAGAGCTAAAGGCCAAGGTCCCACCATTGATTGGTTATGCTATGTTTCGGATTTAAATATGTCACCGATGGTGTATCGGGGCATGCGGCATAGATATTAAGTTTTGTCATCATGTACATATGCATCTTTAATTAAAATGAACCCGACCAGCTACGATCGCAGCAACTAAATTGAGAAGGGGCATGATTTTCACAAGGATAAGGGTGGGGAAATTGTCAAACCTTGAGCCGTGAGAAAAACCCATGTGTCACCTTCCTTTGTTTTATCCAACCACTACCATTAAGAATTGTTGCTGGTGGTTGGGGAAGTTATTGATTTTGGGAGTGGCGTGGCAGGACTATCATTCCATGCCTACACGCACACTCCACCCACAGTTGACTTCACAATGGCAAGGAAAACTGCTGTCATCACTCGTGCAGACATACTACTGCTCCTCCTCCACAACTATGCTGAGACACTCACACAGGACCTCTGTGGTCTGTTTTGTTCCTCACGCACTCACAATTGCTTGTTCATCCACACACAAGCTGGAATTCTTATCCATCCTCACGCAGGGATCGTTGGCTGTTGTTGCTCACGCACAGGAGCTATCCTGGTTTTACTCATGTCGTTTTTCCCCTACGAACCTGTGAATGGTGAGGCTGTATCCTTTCCTCACAGGCTGTGTGGTGGGTTCTGCGTTGTTACCATCTACACAGCGGACTGGGAGCTGTGCTCTTTCATTCCCATTTGCAGTTGTATGCTCTTCTCACAGACTGGTATGGTCGTTTAATTTTCTGTCATTTAAATGTTGAGATTGGAGTTGTGGTTCTTCCTGTGAGTTACGGTGGTCGCTGTTCTTCTCAAGGTCTGTTGTGATTGTTGTGGTTTTCTTTATGTTTGGGGGTCTGGTGCAAGTCTTACTCACGCACAAACCGTTTGGAGCCATTTTCCCCACGTTGTGAGTTGTGCTCACTGTTTATGGTTTTTGGATTGTTGTTTTCCCACGTTCATTGATGCGTTTGGGACTGTTGTAAATTCGCTTGAGAGTCATTTTGGCCATGATAGGGCCAAGAATGACTCAGGAATTGGCTTCCCTGTCTTAAGCTGTAATTGTTGTTTAATTGCCTGCGTGCAATGGTTGGTCTTTGGACTGTGTAGGGAGCAGGGATTGGGGGCTTGGTTTGCTTGATAAACCTGGTGGATGGAAACCACACAGACATGGCTAGAGGGCTGGCTTTCTTCTCCACAACCCCTGAATAGCACTGGAAGAGAATGCAGGGCTTGAGGGACTGTGTAGCAAAGAAGGGACTGATTCCTTGTGTTGGGTGTGTGTGGGTGTCTTAGAAGTCAGGCTAGTTCTGGTGCAGGTGTTCTTGGCTCTGTAATGAGCCCACCAGCTTAGCATTTAGCCTTTCCCAACTCCTTGATGGCCTAATAAACCGAACTGTGTTGGCTTGGTTGTGTTTTGTGTATCCTTGGCTATGTGTAAGCCTTCTTGTTCCCTTATTCCTTGGAGAATCATGCCCAGCTCGAGGGCGGCAGCGCTACTGAGAGATTAAGGAGCACGCTAGCCTATGGTTGGGTGGAATGTTGCAGCGACGTAGCTGTTTGGGGAATGAGTTCTTGATAAGATAAGTAATCTTGCTATTTTACTTCCGTAATCATATTTCTGTTAATGATTATGGTGAACATGTTAAACGAATGATGTATGAATGTGTGTTGTTTCCGCTGCGTATGATAAACAATGGCATCTATGCATGTTTTAGTTCAAATTGTTTTATTTCAGCATTATGTTTTAGTTATTTTATGGTTTTCACATGTTCATGGGGCTCTTAGCCCGGATGGTTAAGGCCATGGGGTCGTGTCCTCTTCGTCGGTCGGAGGGATGGGGACGTGACATTTTTCCTTCATTGGATTCGTATGCTCTTTGTCGTGCACCTTGCGTGATTGCGGCGAATCAGAAACAGAAAGGAAAAGTTTTTTTCTTGTCTTCTCGGCTACATATGCTCTTTTCCATGCACCTTATGCGATCATGACGAATCAGAAATAGCGAGAAAACTTGAAAACGTAGACTTTCCGGGTAAGCTAACCAATATCTAACCCCATAGTGTGGAAAAGTTTTTTTGTTTTTGTTTTTCATTTTATTTGAGATTTGCAACAAAAAAAAAGGCAAGCACGAAGAACAAGAGAGAAGAGTAAAAAAAAAAATCCCCCTTCCTCTTTCTATTATTTTACGTACCTTTTAAACTTAGCTCACTTGGTCCAAAGTTGCTTTATTCCTTAATAGGTCTTGAGTTCAAGTCTTATTAAGCTACTTTTTAGTGCATGCAATTTCTATTTTCAAGTTACTTTATTGTAAAAGTGCATCTCACTTAAATAAAATAAAATAAAAAGTGAGTCACTTAAATCTTTTAAATTATTGCCGCACTATTTAAAGTAACATTATTGGAAAAGTGAACATCACTTATTTTACAAAAGTGATTCACTTAAAAGAAACTTTATTGTAAAGTGATTGTCAAAGGTTGATCTTGGGAAGAGGGGGGTTATTTTTTTTAGTTGGTCAAGTTAATATCTGCCACGTCATTATTGGGGACATCTTCAACATTTTCTTTGATCAAGCATCACTTCATCATTCGAAATCAGTTTTTAGTGTCGTTTTTTTTTAAACAGCCTAATTTTTTGAGCTCTTTGCATCCAGGAAGCTAGTTTCTTTTCTTTCAGCCATTATTTTCAAGTATGGCCACCCCTTCTGATATTATACTCACCAGTTCTAACTATTTCTCATGGAAATCTCATATGGAGGATGTTCTACGAAGTAGGGGACTTTTCATAATTACCTCAGGGAAAGAAACAGAACCCACTGATGATGATAATAAAATAAAATGGGAAAATATATGTGATGAAGCTCATGGATTGATTGGAATGTCAATCTCTACTGATTTGTGATTCCACATATCTGGAATTGATGAACCTGATAAAGCTTGAGAAAAGTTGGAATCTGTGTTTAGTAAACACAATGAAATTCGAGGTCATCAACTTGAGAATGAGTTGATTTCTTTGAATCCAAGTGATTTTTCATGCACTCAAGACTATTTATCTAAGTATAAAAATGTTGGA